>PVHP010000832.1:0-31873 GCA_004024765.1 Zapus hudsonius | reverse complement strand
ATGGGAACTTTGAAAAGTGAGTAAATTGCCAGGCATGGTGGCATACTCTTATAATCCTAGCATTGGGAGGGTGAGACAGGAAGATCACAAGTTTGAGGTGAGCTTGGATTACACATCCTGTCTCAAAAAAATAAGTAAATGAGCTGGGCATGGTAGTGCATGCCTTTAATCCCAGAGGTAGGAAGAACGCCATGAGTTCAAGTCTACCCTCAGACTACATAGTGAATTCCAGGTCAGCCGGGGCTCGAGTGAGACCCTACCTCAAAAAACCAAACCAAAAAAAAAAGTAAGTAAATGAATAACAGAAACAATGATTGTGAGGATTCTAGTCTCATGAATGAATTAATGATATCATTGAGAGTGGGGTTCTGATTTAGAGAATGAGTTCAACTCCCTCCCTTCTTCCTTTCTCTCTAGCCCTTCCACCTTCTGCCATAGGTGATACAGCAAGAAGTCCTCACTAGATACAAATTTAGACTTCCCAGTCTCCAGGATTATAAGAATATAATCAACATTGAAAAATGAATTAGTCTGTCTCAAGTATTTTGCTCTCACAGCACCAAACAGATGCATGCTAGCAAGCGCTCTACCACTGAATACAGCCTTGTCTGCTCATTTGACATTCACACACTGACAGCACACTACCTCCCCACAGTGAACATAGATATCTGCACAGCAGCATGCCTGATCCAACACCTTGTGACTTGTGGCCCTGTCACCATCTTTGCCGTGTTTACACAGCTGCACAACATGTTATTGCATTCACCCACCCTTCTCCCATAAAAACCAGGGGAAGCTGGGAAGTGAGAGTCTGGCTCATGGCCGGATGCCAGAAGTCTCTAAGGTAAGACACTTGGGACAATGATTCAGTGTGTCCAACATGGCTCAGCTTCGGCCTCAGACATGCTTACTGGTGTGAAGCTGGTGGATGGCATGTTCACTTAAAAACAACAACAACAATGGAGACGTGTTAGTCAGCTTCTGTTCCTGGGACATATTGCCTGACAAAGTCATTTTCAGAGGAGGAATGGCTTGGTTCCCCATGATTTCGGAGGTTTCAGTCTGTGGACACTTGGCTCAGTTGCTTTGAGCCTATGGTGGTGTAGTATATCATGGTACCAGGCGGTTGGGGCTGAGGAAACACCATCTAGGAAGGTAAGGAGGGAAGAGGAGAGGAGAGGAGAGGAGAGGAGGGGAGGAGAGAAGAGGGGAAGGGAAGGGAGGAGAAAGGAAAGGAGAGTAGGGGAGAGGAGAGAAGAGGTGAGCAAAGGAGAGAAGAGGAGAGAAGAAGAGAGGAGAGGTCTCCTTCAGGTAATCATAACTGTTGACAGTTCAAGAAGGCTATGGCCATATCATGACAGGAAGATAGATTCCACATTCCCACTCAACCCAACTTCCTAAAGGTCTAGTACCTTCCAATAGCACCATGAGCTGGGACCAAGCTTTCAACACATGGCCTTTGGGAGACACTGAAGGCCCATCGTCTAGCAGGTGTGGTCCATCTTACCAACTGCTGGCCCATTATATGAGGATTTAATGGCTTTATAGACCTTTTGTCTCAGCCCCCTCTCCCTCTCCTCTTTAGGTACAGTGGCCCTGAGCTGGCTCTGAAGAGGAAATCCAACTCCTCTCAATCACCTTCCCTTGAAGCTGGGAAACCCCTGTGTTGCAGTCAGCTCCATGTTGCTGCGACGAACCTCAAACCAGTCATGGTTTATGGGAGGAAAGGGGTTTATTTCTGGCTTACAGAGTCCAGGGGAACACCATCTACTGTGAAAGAATCTCCCATTCATAGATCCAAGCAAAGAGACACAACAGAAAGGCTACAGAACTGCCAGAACTAAACTGCTCTGCAAACACCTAGTAGGGCTGGACTGAAGATCCACTCCCAGGATCTGCCCCAGTGACCCCTCCTTGTAGCTGGGATCGGACTGCTAGAGACTCAAGTAGGAAGTGTAATCAAAAATGACTTGAGTCTATGAGGCCATACATTCAGACTACCACCCTGGAGCTCCCTGACACCCAGGTCAGGCTGAAAGCTTTTAAGGACCCTATCAAAAGATTTTTATGTCCAAGGGTTATTTAATCATCGGTCACCTTGAATTAGGAGCTATGCCTTTGATGGGTGACTGCTGATCCTTATCCGAGTGCATTAAAACGTATTTCAACTGGCGACAAATGGCTATGGCATTAGAGATGAGAAGCCCTTTAGATCTCTCACAGCAAGCGGCTGCAGGCTGGAGACACTGCTCCATGTTTTTACCAAACACTAGGAGATGGTGATTTTTTTTTTTTTGACAAATTCAGCCAACTTTTCATATCTGCATCCGTGCACTCACCCAATCACAGAGAAAAAGATTCAGAGAAAAATTGTGTTTGTAGATGTTTTTATTTTTATTTTTGCTCATGTATGGGAGATGTGTGCATATGTGGTCCATGCACATGGACGTGTCAGAGGGGCACCCCACACGCTTGTCTGCAGCAGGGTTCACAGAAGTGGAGTGTCTAGCACTCTAGCCTCCAGCTCTGTTGCTCTTCTCCCTGGTCTTGTTTTGAGCTGCAGTCCCCTTTGACTAATTCTGGAACTTATGGGGCCCACAGATTGTGGGGTCCCATGTGGGACTGGGGTTATGGTGCACATGCCCTCACCCAGCTGTTTTTCACGTGGGACCTGGAATTGGAATTCTGGCATTCTCAGGCCCCCTCAAGCTTGAGCAGGAAGTGCACTTAACGATGAGCCATCTCTCCAGTCTGCCTTTTTTTCTTTAAAAAAAAGTGTGTGTGTGTGTGAGAGAGAGAGATGAGAGAGAGAGAGAGAGAGAGAGAGAGAGAGAGAGAGAGAGAGAGAGAGGAGAGAAAGCCAGCCTATGCTATATTCCAGGCGTTCTGGTGGAGATAGAAAGCACCTTGAGGGTGTCAGCCCTTTTCTCTTCTCCCACCTTCTTTGAGACAGAGTCTCTTAGCCTCTGAGAAGACCAGACCTGCTGGTTTGTGAGCTATAGCCTTCTGGCTCTGCCTCCCACTGCCTTAGGGGGTTGGGATTACTCCGAGGGCCCCACTTCGCACCAGGATTCATGTGGGTGTTAGGGAAGCATTCTCTGGTCTGCAGGCTCACAGAGCAAGCACATTTGACTCCTGAGCCATATCTCCAGCCTCTAGATATTTTTTCCTTGACATTCCTTCCTAAACAATGTAAGTTTAACAATACTAAGTGTAACAATACTTAATGTTTACATTGTATTGTGTATAATCTCTTATGTTATATTGGATTTAAAGTATATGGGGGAATATGAATAGGTTGCATGAAAATACCACTTTCATGTGTATACACATCCACGTGTGCGTAGGTGTGTGTGCACATGCATGTGAAGGCCAGGAGGACAACCTCAGGAGTTATTCCAAAGGTGCCATAGATTTTGAGACAGTCTTACTGGCCTGGAGCTCACCTGTTTCCACTTCCTGTGTTGAGACTGCATGCATGTATTATCGTAATCAAAATGTTAATGTGGATGCTAGGGATCCAACGCAGGTCCTTAGGTTTACACAGCAAGCCCTTTACCAAGTGAGTGATCACCTGGACTCTTCCACCACTTTTGTTTTGTAAGTTTTTCAAAGTAGGATCTTACTTTAGCCCAGGCTGATCTGGAACTCTCTCTACAGATCTAGGGTGGCTTCTCCTACATCAGCTGGGATTAAGGGCATGCTCCACCATACCCAGTACTTTTTTTTTCTCTTTGAGACAGGGTCTCACCCTGTAGCCTAAGTTGACCTGGAACCCACTTTGAACTCACGGTAATTCTTCTACTTCAGTATCTCCAGTGCTAGGTTTGCAGGTGTGAGCTACCATGTCTGGCTTTATTCTGTCATTTTATATAATGAACTTGAGAACTCATATTTTTGGAACTGGGGGGATGGGTCCTAGAGCCAATCCTGCACAAATGTGTTCAGGTTTGATTATACCTCTTTTTGAGAATTCTAATTAGTAGGGAACCTCCACTTTCCAGGTCTCCAAAGTACATCAGTTGCTTCCTGTTACTATACTCAGACAAATGAAATCAGCCAAGGAATCTGAGCCTTTCCCCTTGGGGGCAGAGACACTTCTGTATGCTGAATATCTATGAATCGCCTTCTATCTCCCAGGCTCCCTGCAACTGGGCAGGGCTGAGTGACCATCTCTTTCTATATATATATATATATATATATATATATATATATATATATATATATATATTATTGTCCATAATGGGTTACATTATTTAGTGGGCAAATAATGAATTGTTATCCCCAATTCCCCAATGCCCCCCTCCCATCCCCAATCAGCTGTTTATCCTCCTCCCTGGGCCGTATAGATCATTCTTTGAGGCAGGGGACCATGGATAGCCTAGTATTCAACCAGGTTCTCCTGACCCAAGTGTGTTGTTACTGAGGGGTGCCATGCCTCTGATAATCTCCCTCACCATGGCTCTCATAATCTTTCTGCCCCCTCTTCCACTCAGTTCCCTGAGTCGTTGATGGTGACCATCTCTTTCAATAGGCAGGGAGCAGAAGAGATCTATCTGTGCATGATCCTACAGGGACAATAAAAGTGACCAGTGACAGTGACAGCATCACACAATGGAACTGAGTCATGAACACAGAATGGCTGCCTTTTTGAGTCACTGGGACCATACAGGAATTTGCAGGAGTGAGAGGGTGAGAAGCCTGCTTTTGTAATGTTAGGTCTCTGGAGTTGAACGTTGGGGTTGTTTCTTACTGTAGCAAAAGTTAACCTAACTATTGCATTGAGATGCTCATGAGGACTCCTTCTGTTCCCTGTAACTGGAAGATCCCCATGTGAGCTAGTTAGTAAGCATGGAGAGTCAGCTACGTGCTGGCGCTATGGATGGAGTGTTTAGTAGAACCTTGGTTACTACAGCTTCCAGTTGGCTAGAAGACAGATGCTTATCCACCATACATGCTGCTGGGTGATAAGTAACAGAGGCCACAGCTTTGAGGCAAACAACAACAGAAGTGTGTAAACCAAAGGAACCTAGCTAAGCCTGGGTGGCATGAGGACATTTCTGAAATCTGTAAGCTTAGCAGCACCCTAGAGGTGTGACTCAAGGTGTCTCCTTGGGGAGCTCTTTTGGACCCTGAGGCTCTGTGCCAAGTCTCAGCGTTGTCATTGTGGTAGTCCCAGGAGCTGGAACTAATAGCAGCCTGCTTCACAGAGGAGGAAACTGAAGATTCAGCAGAATGAGGTCAAGGGCTCCCAGGAAGTGCACACAGGACTTTGAAAGCAACATGCAATCAGTGCATTCCTGGCCTTGCAGATGCCGCCAGGGAGGTTACTCATGTAGGCAGTCACCCCTTGGGAGTCCCACGGGGAGATCAAAATGAAACAAGCAAGCAGATGTTCACAAATTGTCTGGAAAAGTTATTCACCACAGGACTGGAGGGGGTGCAGCAAGCCTTCCCCTGTCACTCCTTAAAGGCTCCAAGGTTCCTTTTTCATCTGCACAGCTTCCCCTCCCCACCCCTACCCCCTTCCAGCAGAGAGGAACTCGTGGACGGCTGGTCCTACAGTAGCCTAGCCACTGAACATGGCTGCCATCCAGTCAGACATGAACAAGGGCACACCAGTGAACTCTTCTCATGGCTTTCCTTTCTCCTCAGAATAACAGCCTAAGAGCTGGAAGTCCCAGATCATCTCGCCATCGCCATGTTGCCTTGGTATAAGCTTTTTGCTTTGAGTTCACAGAGGATGCAACAGAACCCCACCCAGACACATTAGCACACATCCAACAGAGACGTGTGTGTGCACACGTTCATTCGTAGACACACGCTTTTGACTTCGTGACGCTTTTGACTTTTTTTTTATATTGATGCTGACCCTTAGAGCAGATCTCGGCAGTATGCTAGGTTAGGACAAACTATAGCCACAGGCCAGATCCAGTTCACCAACTGATGTGTAGATGGTTTGATTGGAACACAGCCCCACTCCTTCCCCTGAGCATATTACCCGGGACTGTTTTAGCAATTCAGCAGCCCAGCTGACCTGTGAAGCCAGTTGATGATGATTTGCCTCTACAGGAGAGTGAGTAAACCAAGTTCTTGCTGATGATTGGTTCAAGTGCTCCCTGAGGTGTCTTTTACTTACAACTTTGTAACTGACCTAATAGTTAACAGATTCAAACCTAACACGGGGCTAGAGAGATGGCTCAATAAGTAGTGCTGCTGTGCCAACACAGGACCCAAATTCAGCTCCTCAAAAGCCGCATGAAAGGTTAGAGGCAGCGGCATGTATCTGTAATCCCAGCTCTGGAGCTAGGTGGGCTCTATTGGGCATGCTGGCTAGCTAGTCCAGCTAGAACAGTGAGCTCTGGGTTCAGGGGGAGACCTTGTCTCAAAAACAAGATGTAGAGTGATTGAGGAAGACACTTCGTGTGCACCCACGTGCCTGCGAATATACAGGCACTCATGCACACACACCCCACACGTGTGGACGGACATGCCCTCAAATAAATCAGAAACATCTGTCTCCGTTTTTTGGCTGTAAATGGAATCACCTGGGAAGCATTCCCAGAACTCCACAGAGCCTCTGCATTGGATCCTTGCTGTTGTACCCCAGAGAGTCTGCTGTGATCTATAGAGGTGCACCTGGGGCAGCAGGCGCTCTCCTTCTTTTGTCCTTCTTCTTCTTTTGTTGTGTGTGTATGTGTGTATGGTGTGTGTATGCATGTGAATGGAGCGTTTGTATGTGGAGGCCAGAGATCAACTTGGGGTATCTAGTCAATTGCTCTCTACTCTGTTTTCCAAGTCAAGGTCTCTTGCTGAACCTGGAACTCAATGATTCAGCTTGATGTGCTAGCCAGAAAACCCCAGGACCCCTCTGTCTCCACCTCCCCACCCGAGATCACAGATGCTGGGAATCTGAACCAGGTTCTCATGCTTGTCCAGCATGCATTGATTCCCTGAGCTCCCAGGGGATTCAATGTGACAAAGAACCCTGGGGGAAGGAAGAGGACTTGTGCTATGGCATCAGAGGGACACATAGGTGCAAGGGGTGGCATCACAGTGAATTCAGATCCATGGAAAGCTGGAGAGAGGAGACACCAGCAGAAGATGCTGTCTGGTTTGATTTCAGAACACAGTTTCCTTGCCTCTCTCAGCCTCAGTTTTCCCCATGTAAAATGGGAGTCATAACAGAATCTTCCTCTAGTGTCATCTGTGGGTTGAACCAAAGAAGGCTGGCAAAGCCTCATACAGAGCATGAATGACACTCAGTAATAATAATAAGGGGGGCAGTTATGGGAGAGAGCTCCTGATTTGCCCAAAACATCCCTGAGTACTTTGCTTCTGTACCTTGTTTGAGGTAAGAAGGGGCTGGTGTGACTGTTTCCTCCAGAGGCTAGGAGTGACTAAATGAAGTGACTAATGCACTAAATGATGAAGGAATGGCAGAGAGGCACAGATGTAGATGCTACACAAAAAGCCAGGCCAAGGAACAGGTGATCTCAATAGGATAGAGTTGAGCCTGGGCATCTAGAAGGGTGTGTGTGAGCCAGCCCTGGATAGGTCTCACCATGGTAATACCCTTCTGGTTTGTGATCAGAGAAGTGTATGTGCTCCCTATGAGAAGTTCCAATAATGCAGAGGTGTATGGGGAGGAAACGGGGATCTTTGGACATCCCCTAAATCTTCAAACCAGAGCTTCCCCATTTGGCGCCAGGACTGGGGAGGAGGATCCTAGGAGGGCCTCTCCCTGCTTACTCTTGCTTATAGCTTAGAGACAAAAACAGTCACTTCCATGACATCATCTCCCTGCCTTGAGACTGTGATATGGGAACAATGGCAGGATGTGGGCTTCCAATTTAGTAAGCTGACATCAGCCTGGTTGGAAAAGACTTGGCTGAGAGCCTGAACGTGCTCCTGGGAGGAAACACTGGGCTCGGATCCAGAGCCTGTCTCTGGAGTGACTAATAATAATGGGGTTGGCTGGTCACTCCCTGAGCGCCACACATCACTGCAGAGACGAGCTGGCTCACAGGCCCCGGTGTTCCTCCCAGCACAGGCATCATGAACCTTAGGATGGTGAGTGTTGCCCAAAGGCCATATGCTGATGGCTTGTTCTCCAGAGAGGCACTATTAGGAAGTTGTGGAACCTTTACTAGGTGGGGCCTATTGAGAGGTCTTCAGGCCACTGGGAGTGTGCCCTGGAAAGGGGTAGTGGGACTCCCTACCCCTTGCTGTTCCTGACTTTTGAGTTCCAACCAAAATTGTATGGTTTTGCCCTATCAGATCTTCACCACAGTGTGCAGCTTGCTTCACCACAGGCCCCAAAGCATCAGGAAGTCTCCATAACTGTGAGCTAGAACAAACCTTTCCTCTGAAGTTGATGTCAGATATTTGTTATTCTAATGGAAAGTTGATCACAGATTTGGACTCTGCTAAGAGTAGACTAGGCTAGGAGATAGCTCAGTGGTGGACTAACCCACGGGTAGGGTCAGAGCCTGCATGATCCAACCACCTCTCACAGGTCACACCTCTGAACACATATACATTGAGAAACAAGCATTCCTTCAACATGTGAACCTTTGAGGGGACATTTTAGATCTGAATCATAACAGCAGGACCAAGGGCTGCTAGAAGAAGGGTCTGGGTGCTCCTTCATGCTGTGAGGAGGGAGGACCAAGCCTAGAGGCATGACCTGAACTGACTGAGGCAACCGACTGAGGAAACCCCTCACACCCCCATCCCAGTGAACCTGGCACTGGCAAAGCCAAATATGGATGAAGTATTCTGGATGCCTGCTATCCCTGTGGCTCCTGGCTGTACTGTCCATTCAAGACATCTATGCAGCAGGGATCAGAGCAGGCCTGAAGTCTTGTGGAGAGGACCTCAAGCTGAGTCTAACTGAGCTGGATCAGATCCTGGCTCTTGTATTCACAAGCTGTGTGATCTTTAGCAAGCTACTTGACCTCTCTGAGGAGCCTTTGCCTGTGATTCTAGAAGCACTGCCGGGAGCACACCATGGGGCAATGGGGAGATGCTTCCTGAGGGAGCAGACCTGTCTGAGGGGCTGGGTGAGCCGAACACACTGGATCTGTACAACTTTCATAGCACTCATGAGAGTCGGGAGCAGTATGTATGCAGTGAAGAACAATCTATATATACTCCTATAGCAAGCAGTGTGCTTCCTCTCCATGCCTGAGTATCTCTGCGATGGACAGATTCACCTTGCTTGCCCTCCCCCTTACTTGTGTACTGGAGATCTTCCCATACCCGCCTTCCTAGCTGTACCTCACCTGTTCACCATTACACTGAAAGCTTCTTTTTATTATCTGTGTGTGCACATGCGTGTGATGTGCATGTACGTGTGTGTGTGAGTGGGACTGCAGGCTGAGCATGGGCCTCTCTTCAGGTTGAGAATGGGCCCCCCTCTCTGCAGGCTGAGCATGAGCTGACTTGGGATGGACTTACAGAGACAGTGCATGTCATTTGGCTTTTGCTCTGGATTCTTTCTCATTTGTATGTGGATACACAAGCTGGAAAGATAAACAGGAAGTCCCTAAAAGCCTGGGAAAATGGGGCAGTCCTCTGCTTTTTGTAGAAATGGGACTCAGAAAAGCTAAGTGTCCACTTGGGAGAGACTGGGAAGACTCTGGGCTGAACTTCCTGCCTGTGAACCGAGGCAGACAGCTCTGGGGAGAGTGGCAATCATTTCCCTGGAAATGCTTCATGTGGACCATCTCCATTTTGAATTTATGTTGAATGAATTTATGTTGAGCACCTCAGTGCCCTTTGTGTCTTTGAAATTCAAGAGGGGATATGCTTTGACACCGATTTTACTTGCTGACTACATAATAGGCAGATCTTTTATGCATGTACTGTGGGTATGTGTGTGTGCATGCTTGTATGTATGTGTGTGTAGGGGTGCACATGTGTGTGGAGATCAGAGAATAAACTCAATGCCATCTGCAGGAACACCATCCACCTTTTTTGAGACACGCTCTTTTATTGGTCTGAGTTTGAAAAGTTGGCTAGACTGGTGACTGAGCCCCAGGAATTCTTTGTCTCTGCTTCCCCAGCACTGGGATTACAGGAGTACATGGCCACTCCTGGAATTTTATGTGGGTACTAGAACCCAGGATGGAACTCAGGTCCTCATTCTTGAGAGGAAAGCACATTCCTGACTGAGCCATCTCTGCAGCTCCCTGATAGATTTTTCAAGCAGCTAGATAAAAAAATCTCTTTCAAGTTAACTCTAGAAATTTAAAATTATAGATCCCATCAAAGAATATGCTACCCAGACCCAGGAACTATTAATAAGAACGAGAATTAGTTCTGAACTTTCTGGTAAAGCAGTAAGGAAAACACAATACATCAGATGATTTTTCTTTCAGTTTTTTTATTTTTGAGACAGGGTCTTGATATACAGCTCAGGCTGGCCTCAAATTTATGATCCTCCTGCCTCAGCTTTCTGAGTTTGCAGATTACAGGTGTGCACCACTAAGCCCAGCTCTAATGTCTCATTTTCTGATTTCAGGGAAATTGCACTTTGAACTGAGATAAGAATTATTTCTGTGATCCTACTGTCTAAAGGGGCCAGAACATGAGTTTAAATGTCATCTTCCAGTCCGTGTTTCTGTCTGCGCTCTTCTTCCTTGTCCTGGAGCATAGGTGATATAGACTTTACTCACAGAATGATGGCCCCTCGCTGACCACCCACACATGCCAGGTACTAGGTATGTGTATTCTACAGGATGTGGACTTTCCCCCATCTTACAGAGGCCTGGGTCTCAGAGAGATTCAGGAACAACCCCCAGTCCACAGTTGGCAGTTAGAGGAGGAGACAGGGAGACAGGACAAAGAACACATCCAAGTTCACATAGCTAGGATTTGCTAACACGAACAGATTTAGAGATTCTAAATGCCTTAGTATTCACTGTGCACCAGGCACACTTCAGGGCATTTGAAGGCGTTATCAAAGTGTATAGGTCAAGGTGAGAAAAGTAGGCATAGAGCTGGGGAAATGCCACGACAGGATGAGCGCTCTGAACTCAGGAGCAATCAAACCCCTTCAGTCGGGTATCTTGTCACAGCGACAGAAGAGCGAGTTATACAATGACCCATCGATATAATGCTTGGCAAGACAGACACGAGCTCTGAGCCTCAAGTTTGACCCATCCCCCCCCCAATCCTTTCCAGTCTTTCCCTCTACTGAGCACTACACCCTTGGATCTCTGAATAAAGAAATCAACCAGGCCAGGGACTAATAGAGTTTCGTAATAAGCTGCCTTTGTGAAGGCCAGAAGGCCCAGCTGTGAACTGTCTGGAGGGCTTTCACAAGGAGCTGCAGCTTATGTGTTCATCTGTATTATGCCCCCCCATTTGCAAAGGCCTCGTCTGTGTGCCATCACCTCCTGTGCTTCCTCAGTTGTTCTGTGAAGGGCAGAGCCCTGTGCTCATTTTTCCAGAAGAAGAAAAGGAGGCTGAAAAAGGTTCTGGGACTTCCCCAAGGTTACCCAGCAGAGCAGAACTCAGGTCTTCTGGCTCCAAGTTCAGGGCTTGTTCTAATGTGTCCTGATGCAGGCCAGCAGTTAATAAAACTATTTCCGGAAATAGCCAAAGATGAGAAAAACATTTTGAATTGCTCAAGGGGGAATTGAAAAACAACACATGTCAAGTCCCAGGCTTTTTCCTGACTTGTCCTTCGTCTCCGATTCTCCTGTCTGCTTTAGTCTCTCCCAGAAGAAAAGCAACAAACTCATTCACTATTGTGATAGTGAATATACCTATAAACACTATAAGCAAAGCTCATTTACTATTGTAGATGGAATTTTCTCCCCCAAATTTCTATGTTGAATCTCTAACCTCAGAGTCTCAAAATATAATTATATTTGGAAATAGGGTTCATGCAAGATAATTATGGTGTCAGGTGTGGAGGAGCGCACCTATTATCCTTGCACAGGAGGCTGAAGCCAGAGGATCATGAGTTTAAGGGCCATCCTGGACTACCTAGTGAGGTCTAGACCAGCCTGGGTTACCCAGCAACATCCTATCTCAAAACAAGCAAGCAAGCAAGAACAGGGATCAGGTAAAATGAGGCCATGTGGGTTGGCCCTAATCCAGTATGACTGGTATCCTCATAAGAAGAGATTTTAGAACAGAGGTCATATGGGGGGAGGGTTGACCTTGGGAGGACATAGTAAGAAGGCAGCTATCTGCAAGCCTAGGAGAGGCCTCTGGGTGAATACTCAACCCTGCTGATACCTCGATCTTGGATTTCCAGAACTCTGAGAAATAGATCTGTGTTGATTATTCCACCCAGACTGTGTACTTTGTTACTGCAGGTAAGGCAGATAAATGCATTCCCCTTCATTCCCACATTCATACATATCCTGCCTCCGGCAGATGCTTGCTATCAGCTAGGGGGGCTTTCTAGGAACCATCTCTAACACTGCACCCTGCTGTGCTTTGATCAAACCTCACATTCCCTTCTCTGCTTCACTCCTCTCTGCGGGACTAGTAACCTGAATGCCCTGTGGTTGCATATTGTTGTGTGTCTGCCCCCACCCTCACTCTGGCATTATGGTGGTCAATGTTGTCAACTTGAAAGGGTCTGTATCAACATGAAGACAAATCTATGGTCATGTCTGTGAGGGAGTTTCTAGATTAGGTTAATCGAAGTGGAAAAACCCACCCTAATAAGCTATAAGTAGTAACATTCCAGCACCTAGACTAAGGAGAAAGTGAGCCAAGAGCCAGGATTGATCTCTCTCTCTCTTCCTGAGTGCAGACACAATGTGACCAGTTGCCTAAAGTTCCCGCCAAGGTGCCTTCCCCATACCATAGTGGGATTACCCCCACCCCCAGAACTTCAAGCCAAAATTAACCTTTCCTTCCTAAATTGTTTTTTGTCAGATATTTTGTTGAAGCAATGAGGAAAGTAACTGATCCAGTCATAGCGACACAAGGACAGGGACTTCTCTCTCTTTGGATCACTGTTGCGTGAGTGGAGCTTTCCTTGCTCACAGCTGGCACTGCCTAGTGTATATTACATGGACAGAGTCATACACCTGACATTCAACCAGGATGCAGTAGCCAAAGCTAAGACAGGCCAGGTGCCGTGCCAACAGCTGGGATGTCACAGAGGCTCTCTTGACCTGAGCAATGCTGGCTGTCACAACATAGTCACATCGGTGGCCTCCACATCCATCTATGTGTGTCCTGGCAGAGATGTCAACGCTGTTGATTGATTGGGTCTTGGAAGGCAGGATCTGGCATAGCCTGACGTGTTGGGCTGTGGGATCTCACTACAGGATCCACAGTGTGTGGATAATTGTAACATATTCATAACAAAGTAGTAAAACTCTTATAACACAGGGAGAGAAAGACATTTTTAATTGACATATAAAAATCATTCATATTGCTGGGTGTGGTGGCACACACCTTTAATCCCAGCACTGGGGAGGCAGATGTAGAAGGATGATCATGAGTTTAAGGCCACTCTGAGGCCACATAGTGAATTCCAGGTTAGCCTGAGCTAGAGCAGTACCCTACCTTGGGAAAAAAAAATCATTCATATTGATGAGGTACCACATGATATTTTGTTACACACATGCATTGCATTATGTCTAACTCTTCAAACGTTAAAATTGCTTTATTTATTAGGGAGCAGTGAGAGAGAGAGAGAGAGAAAGAAAGAGAAAGAGAGGAAAAAGTGTGTGTATGGGTGCACCAGGATTTCTTGCCTCTGCAAACAAATTCCAGATGCATGCACCACTTTGTGCATCAAGCTTTTACATGATGTGGTGGTTTGATCCAGGTGTCCCCCATAAACTTATGTTTTCTGAATTCTTGATCCCCAGCTGATAGCAATTTTGGAATTGGAACCTTGTTGGAGGTATGTTGTTGGGGGTGGGCTTATGGTGTTATATCCAGTTTCCCCTTGCAGTATTTGGCACACTCTCCTGCTGCTGTTGTCCACCTGATATTGGCCAGGAGGTGATGTCTAGCCTCTGCTCATGCCATTGTTTGCCCTGCCATCATGGAGCTTCTTCTAGAGTCTGTGAGCCAAAATAAACCCTTTCGTTCCTACAAGCTGCCTCTGGTTGGAATGTTTGTTGCAGCAAAGAGAAACTGACCACAACACATGTGTATTGGGAATCGAAACCAGGCCTGCAGGTTTTGTAAGCCTTTAACCAACATCTCCTTAGTCCACTTACCATTTTTTAATGCGTGCGTGTGCATGCTTGCATGCATTGGAGGCCAATAGATAATGTCGAGTGTTGTTCCTCACACTGTCCTTTTCTTGAGACAGGTTCTCTCACTGGCCTGGAGTTCACTAACTGGCTGGCCAGTGTGCCCCAGGACTCCTTCTGTCTGCTTTTCCAGGATTGGGATTATAGGTACACAATACCACTCCCAGTTTTTTTCACATGGATACTGGGGATTGAATTTGTGAGGTAAGCACTTTACTCACTAAGCCATCTCCCCAGGCTGCACTTATATTTCTTTATATTGAAAACATTCAAAATGCTGTGTTAGCTTTTGAAATGCACATTACGTTATTGTCATATGCAGTCACCTTACTGTGCACACTGGAATGTCTTGCTCTGGGTTAATTGTAACTTTGTGCCCACTGATCAAACCCTGATTAAATCCCTTCCCAGCCAGCTTCTGGCAACTTTCAGGATAACAGGATTTTGCCTCTCCTCTGAGTTGCCTTCCTGTCCCATCTTAAATGTGAGAAGAGGTTGACATAGTATTTTCAAAGCAAAGAGCTGCTCCATCCCCAGAACTTCTGGCACCCACAATGATCCATACCACCCTGCCCCCTGCTGGTTGGTCACCCAGGGCCCAGTGACTTTAGAATTGAGTTGCTTCTCTAGAATTACATGCATTTGTCTTTAATTCTATGCCTGGAGATAATTTAGCAAGTTGGAAGCCCCAGCATGAGGGCCTTTCCTGGGTGCTGGTGAAGTTCCTTTCCCACCTACAGAGCAAGTCCAGGATGCACAGCTGTGGGCATGGTCAGAACCCAGGGGACACAGGTTAAAGATTTGTGCAGGTCTGCAAATAATGGGACACTCTCCCATTGCTGCTGTCCACCTGATGTTGGCCAGGAGGTGATGTCCAGCTTTTGCTCATGCAATCAGGCCACAGTCTCAGGAATGACATTTCCCTGGAGTCTGGAGCATGGAGTGAGTAGATCACATCAGAAACCAAGATGGAAGAAGAGATGAAGCTGGGCTGGGCAGATTGCTGAGAAAGCAGGTCATGAGCTGCAGTCACTGGAAATGAGTATTCTTTGGCTTTCTGGAACGTTGGAACGCTTTGACCATAAAATACTATGGGCACAAGTGTGGGCGAATCCTGCACTGTCTTTCTGTGGGGAGGGGAATACACAAGTCTCTTGGATGAGGTGGCAGTGGGCTGCCCAAGACACTGGAGTTTGATTTTTACAGAAGTTCCCACTGTGTTCCTGGTTTTATTCCTCCTTCCTTCTCTTCCTTCTCTTTCTCCCTATCTCCCCCTCCCTTTCTTCCTCATCCCTCCGCTTTTTCTGTTATTGGATGTAAGGCATCACATAGGCAAACACTCAGCCTCCCCCCTTTTTTAAATTTTTGAGAGTCTCATTAAGTTGACCAGGTTGGTCTTGAACTTACCCTGCAAACCAAGCAACCCTTGAAATTGTCGTTCTCCAGCCTCAGCTGGAAAGACAGGCCTATACCACGAAGCCTAGCATTTCTTCTTCCTGATTCCACTTGTAACATCCAGCATCAGAGACAGACAGAACTGTGCCTCCTAATCTTCCCACTATGTCCCCATTTACCAAACAAATTACAGATATTTTAGAAAATCCTATTATAGTTCTCATGTTTTTTTTTATCTTGGAATTCAGAAATGCATACTATTCATTCATTCATTCATCTATTTCTTTCTTCTTCCCCTCTCTCCCACATTCTTCTTTTCTTCCTTTTGCTCTTTTTTTTTCACTAACCTTCACCACTCATGATGAGAATGTCTCATTGGCATCAATACAAGGCCAGTGAAATATTCCATAGTGCTTTTCATGTTAATCATCCATTATTATTTAAAATAATAAAATAAAGTTTATTGATATTTGTCAATGGCACATCTGAATAGGGATGCCAGATCCATGAAATTAAAATTACACCCAAGTACATTTGAATTTCAGATGAACAAGAATTTTTTCAGTATAAATCTATCCATGTAATAGTGGGAACTTATTGACAGTAAAGAACTTGTTTTGCTGACACTGCATTTGAAGAGGCTTTCTGTACTTTTTCTGGCAACCCTACATGCAGGCTTGCCTCACTGTAGCACCTATAGAGTCCACACCTGAAAGGTGTTAACTCTGATATTTGTTTGCTTGGTGCAGTGCTGGCAATTGAACTCAGGACTGTGTGCTGCTTAGCACACACTGTAACCCAGGGCTACACCCTAGCCCAACACTGATCCTTTGTTCAGGATCTTTTCCTTCCCTTCCTTCTTTTCTTCCTTCCTTCCTTCCTTCCATCCTTCCTTCTTTCCTTCCTTCCTTCCTTCCTTCCCTTCCTTCCTTCCCTTCCCTTCCCTTTCCTTCCTTCCTTCCTTCCTTCCTTCCTTCCTTCCTTCCTTCCTTCCTTCCTTCCTTCCTTCCTTCCTGTCTTCCTTCCTTCCTTTCTCTTTTCTTTTCTTTCATTCTCTCTTTTCTTTCTTTCTTTCTTTCTTTCTTTCTTTCTTTCTTTCTTTCTTTCTTTCTTTCTTTCTTTCTTCTTTCTTTCTTTCTCTTTCTCTCTTTCTCTCTTTCTTTCTTTCTTTCTTTCTGGTATGGACTCTCACTGCTGATCTGGAAATCACTCTGAAGTCCCAGGGTGGCTTCAAACTCATGGTGATCCTCCTATTTGCCTCCTGAGTGCTGGGATTAAAAGCATGTGCTTCCATCCCTGGCTAGCTTTCTATTTTTTGAAAATTTTAGATTTCCAGAAAATTGGCAAAAGGAATACAGAGTTCCAATATGCCCTGATGCTGGCACAATCATATTCAGGAGACCTCAGACAGTATTTGAATTTCACTACATTTTACACTGTTATCATTTTTCTGCCCCAGAATCCAATCCAGGGTCCCACATGGCATTTTATAACTTTTCTTCTTCTTTAATGTTTGGATATATCTGTTAACTTTCCTTCCAGGAAAGTGATTGGTTGAATCTTCTTATTTTAACATTTCATAGGCTAGTAAAATTTCACAAAACAACAGCAAAAAGGACACAGTCTAAATTCTGATTACTTTCTCATTAGCTTTGGTTTGTGGGTTGATGGGAATGCATTGTCCAGGTGATGCCTTTCTGTACCTGCACTGTAATTACAATATTATTATTTATTAAGCAATTATCAGCATTGTGTTATTGTATCAGATCATATGTCCTATGAGGGCAGAGGCGTTCCTCCTTGTTGTAACCTTAATGTAGTTTCTGGCATTCGGCCTGTGCTCTGCAAACATAAATAAATAGATAAATGAGCCATATAATTATTATTCCTAAATCCACTACTATCAGTTTAAATGTTTTGAAGGTTACAATGGTTGTATGTATATATGTAGCATACATGTAGGTGTGCAGCATGTATTATTTGAAACAGGGTTTCACTATATAGCCCAGGCTGGCTTTAGACTCATCATCCTCCTGCCTTCTACCATCTGAGTGCTGGGATTATAGACATGTGTCACCATGCCCAGTTGACAGTGAAGGCTTTAAATTAGTCAAATGAGACTAGATTATGCTACAGTAATTTGGGAATCTCTAAAACTCAGTGACTAACAACAACAAAGGTGTATTCTCAATTTTTTCTGATAGTAGTTGGGGCAGGCAGGGTAAAGGGTCCCTGCTCCACAGGGTCTTTCTCAGAGACCTAATTCTGACAGATACTAAGACACTTTAACCTCTATATTCTTGGTGCTCAAAAAGAGAAAGGGTAAGAAAAGCTGAAAGCTGTGTGTTTGCGTGTGTGTGTGATCCCTGCACTCAGGAGGCAGAAACAGGAATAACAAGAGTTCAAAGTCAGCATGGGCTACATTCATTGGTTGCTTCTGCTACCTCCCTTCACCTAGTTGAAGGGACCTGTGAGATACAGTCTAGCTTTGACTCCAGAAGGAGGTCTGTGAATGGAGACTTGGTGGGCACGGCATTGTTTGTGTGTGTTTAAGGACTCTCTTTTAGGTGGAGTTCGATCTGTGAAACATGGCTGTACTCTCCAACATGCAGAGAGAGCTTCTGTTTCTGTCCACTTGCTCCAGCACCCAGCCTGGGTTGGCACAAAAAGGACAGTTTGTCAGGGCTTGTGGATGAGATAAATGGATGCATAAATCAAGGAATGATCATCTCGCTTTTCACCTGGCCTCGGGCAATGCACACTCTGAGTCATATTTAATTTCCTCACTCCCAGGCTGAACTCTTGAAAAGATCCTAATTAGATTCTTAGAAGAAATAATACCCATAAGACAAACAAATGACAGGAGGTTGCCCATGGAAGCTAAACTCCAGGCTGGGAAAATGTAATAAGAAGTTTTGTCCCTCCAGGGAGGAGACAGATACACAAAAAAGGTCACACTAACTCACAGCAGACATCCCATTGTGCCGTGTCCTTCAAGGTCAGCTCTGCTTGTGCTAGCCTGATGAGGAAGGGGGTGTGCTAGCCTGATGAGGAAGGGGGAATATGTCTCTGCTGGTTCCTGGAGCTGTCAAACCACCTGAGTGTTCTGAATTATTGACAAGGATGTGTTGTAAGGAAAAAAGCTGAATTATGGAAAATAGCTCACTACTGTGGTGGTTCAAATGTTAAATATTCCTATTAGTCTCCTGTGTTTTTGATTAAGCCTCACATTCAATCCCCAGGAGCCTTGAGACAGGCCTTGCCAGAGTTAGCTCACTTAGACTACTTCCTTCTGGCTGGTGTGTGATGATGTGAGCCAGCTACCTGTTCTGCCATGCTTTCCCTGCCATGATGAAACTTCCTCTCAAAACTTCAAACCAAAATAAACTCTTTCCTTCCACCATCTCCTTTAGTCTAATGTGTTGTTCCAGCAATGAGAAGGCAACTCCTACAACTACCAACTCTGTTCTGAACCTTGCAAGGCAAGGACCAGATTTCCTGGAGTTCTGTGGATGGAACCCAAAGCATTGTGCATGGTAATGAGCTATATCCCTAGCCCTCCCATTCTTGAAGACTTCCATAGTTTTGCTTTCTTTCTAAAACTGCATTCCATTGCTGTTTAAAGCTTAGACTTTAGGAGGTACCAAAGCGATATGACTATTCATAGCTGTCACTTTAGGCAGACCAGGTTAGCTCTGTAACTGCAGGCTGTTCATTAGTAACATGATATTGTCACTGGGTTGGGTTATGTGCTTTTGCAAATTTTTTTTCTTTCTTTTTGCTCTGGACTTGCTGCAGGTAGTAGTGGGTGAATCTTAGACTAGGGGTGGCGCTTGATCACTGTACCAATCAATAGCATGATTCTATCTGCAGACTCCTGTGCAGCTAGGGGTGTTGATGTGATACTGTTTGGTCCAGTGGGCATGGTGCTTTCATTTTTAGGAGATTCCATTGCACTTGGGTTCATGTCATTCTCCTGCAGAGTTGGCTCAATCGTAAAGGTTGGGTCCTAGTGAAAAGTCAATCCATTTACCTAGCTCTGAATCAGAGTTCATGGTCCCCATCTAGCAGTGCCCATGGGCATCTTGTGTGACCCTGGGATGGAACTTTCCTTGGGGAGCTCAGTTTTTTTTTTCATTTGTAAATACAGAGAGACTAAGAAGAAAAAATTGTATTCATTTATTAAGACAGAACTCTTTAGACCTCACATCTGGCCAAAATGACCCTTTAAGCTTCTCCCCTAGGAGCAGGTGTGCATTGACTGTATCATAGTCTCAGAAACTCTGTGAGCCATGCATCCTGGCGGGGTGGGGTGGGGTGGGGTCAGCATGTAACAATGCTGCAGTCTGTTCTGCCTCTCTCTCCTTGAGGCTGGTAGTGCCCTAATCTAACAACCTTCCTGAACACCTGGCCATTCCTATATGTGTTGGCCATTGCCTTGGGTCCTATATTGAATTTGGACTATTTAAAAATGCATGTGTGCAGGTGCACATGTGTATGTGGGTGCATGTGGAAACCAGAGGACAACCTTAGGTGTTGTTATTCAGGTAAAGCCATCCATATTTCTCTTGGGGTCTCTCATTGGCTTAAACTTGCCAATTAAACTGGACTGGCTATCCACCGAGTCCCAGGAATCTCCTAGAATCATATTATTGTAGTATTCCAACTGTGCACTCTCTGTGCTTTTATGTGTTTTCTGGGGCTTGAACTCTGACCTCCCTGCTAGCAGCGTGAGCACCTTACTGACTTAGTTAAATAGAAGAAATTGCACTTCTATTCATGGACTGGGGCTGGAATTAAGAAGCCTGTTTTTGTCTCAAGCTTAAAGTAAGTGATCTAAACTAATTTTGTGTGTGTGTGTGGGAGAGGAGTTCTATGTTGGCAATTATTAGATGCAACCACTAATAAAGAAGTGTTTGCTCCCATTTTCCTGGCTCCTCCAAGGAACTTCCAGGGTGAGGTGTGTGTGGGGGGAATGTGTAAAGTGCTCGACAGGAACAAAACTCATGTTTTCCTGGCTCTTCTTTAATAGTATCAAGAAGATGAGCAAAATCTCAACCTGATATAATAATCCCTGTTTAACCTTAAATAAATACTTCCCCATTTTTGCATGTGTATATAGAGTATGTATGTGGTGTGTACACACATGTGTGCAGATTCAAATGCCTCTTGCTCAGGCATAGGAGGCCAGCACACTTTGGGTGTTCTCTTACCACTTGTAGTCAGCCACATGCTGATGGGATGAACCTCTAAACCAGGCACAGTTTATGGCAAGAAAGGATTTATCAAAATTATAGATCTAGGGGAAGTTCTATAATGGTGAAAGAGGTTGGCCCCATTTCACAGGTCCAAGCAGAGAGAGAAACCCACAACACACACACACACACACACACACACACACACACAGAGAGAGAGAGAGAGAGAGAGAGAGAGAGAGAGAGAGAGAGCAAACTGCAAGAACTTCAGGCTTGAGCTCAGACCTATAGGATTGACTTTTCATGATTATCCTTTGCATATATATAGCTGGAATTCCAGATTCACCCCAGAAACACCTTAGGGCTGGACTTTAGCATCTGCCCAAATAACACTCCCTTCCGCTAGGCAGCTGGAAAAAAAAATTAACAAACTCTTAAATCTATTGGGGAACATCAATTCAAACTACCACATGGCTCATCTGCTTATTGCTTGAGACAAGGTCTCTCCTCTCAATCCAAAGCTGCCATCAGTCAGTGAGCTTCAATGATTCTCCAGTTTACCCCTCCTCCCCAAGCATGGACTAGGGCTACAGGCTCATGTGGCCATGCCCAGAATATTTTTTTACTTGGGTTTTGGGGACTTGAACTTGATGGTCATGCGTATACACCAAGCATTCAACTGCTGAGCCATTTCCCAAGATATATATATATATATATATATATATATATATATATATATATATATATATGTGTGTGTGTGTGTGTGTGTGTGTGTGTGTGTGTGTGGAGAGAGAGAGAGAGAGAGAGAGAGAGAGAGAGAGAGAGAGGGAGAGAGGGAGAGAGAGAGACAGGCTGGCCTCAAACTTGCTATATAGCTTTAAACGGCCCCTGGTAATTTAACCTAAGAAAAGCCATCTTAGCCTCTCTAAAGGCCCTACAAGATTAAAGAACTAACATGTGGCAGAACTCTCAAAGGGCAAGAACGACTCCATCTTGACACTCTGTGTGACCTCTTACATCTAGAGGAAGCTAAAGCTGTTTGAAGGAGCAAAACATCACTTCCCAGGCTCCCTTCTCCATATCAGCAACTGTGACCCAAGACGAAAGTGTTTCTCTGCCTATTGCTTAATACATCCTTCTGCTGTTTGCTGGCGCCAGGGGTGATGATGATGAGATCTCGTGAAGGTCCTGCTGCTCTTCTGAAATTAACTCTCACCTTTGTAAGGTTAAAATTACTAAACTATGAAGTTGTAAAACAAAGTCTTATCGTTTTTCTGTATAAATATGGGCCTTTTGAGCAAGCTCGGGCTGCACTTAGGTTCCAAGTCCTGGGCGTGGTCTCTAGCTGGCTCATAACGACGCCTTCCTTCCCGCCATTGTGGTATCTGAGTGGTCTCCCTGGAATCCCTCACTGGTTATACTATTACAGCTGAGATGACCTCAAACTCTGGCCAAGTGTTAGAATTACAGGTGGATGCCACCATGTATAGCTCCAAGCAAATATATATGAATTGTGAATCTTGCGTGCTCTGACATCTAAGAGCCAAGAATGTCATCATCTTGGTTGGAACCAACATTGAACCTGACTTGCCATCCTATCAATAATCTGTGTGGTTTTTTCCTCCTGAATTTCAGTGGCGGCTCCATCAGGCAGCATGGGGTCTTTCGTCTCCTCCCTTCCCCATTTTCATCAGCTCACCCCATTCTTTTTTTTAATATTTATTCATTTTCAAGGAGAGAGAGAGAGAGAGAGAGAGAGAGAGAGAGAGAGAGAGAGAGAGAGAGAGAGAGAGAGAGAATGCACCAGGGCCACAACTTTGTGGGTCTGGCTTATGTGGGTCCTGGGGATTTAAACCCAGGGCCTTAGGCACTGGAGGCAAGTGCCTTAACCGCTGAGCCATCTCTCCAGCCCTCACCCCATTCTTTAATATGGACACCTGGCAGCTTATAAGCCAAAGATCTATCTCCACATCCTTCATTATACCATCGTTCCAACTCCTTCCTTCCTTCCTTTCCTTTCCTTCCTTCCTTCCTTCTCTTCCTTTCTTCCTTCCTTCCTTCCTTCCTCCTGGTGTGATTGTGAAACTGATTGTCTGCTGGTCTCCTGAGCACTCCCTGAAGATGACCACCTCTAAATCAAGCCAAGGTCGATTTCTGTGTAGAAAGAGTACTTTCTTGAAAAAAAAATGTGTGTGTGTGTGTGTGTGTGTGTGTGTGTGTGTGTGTGTGTGAGAGAGAGAGAGAGAGAGAGAGAGAGAGAGAGAGAGAGAGAGAGAGAGAGATTGAGAGAGAGAGAGCAAACATGGGTGTGCCAGGACCTCCTGCCACCACATATAAAATCCAAACACATGCTCCATTTTGTGCAGCTGCCTTTAAGTGGGTACTGGGGAATTAAACCTTGGCTGGCAGGCTTTGCAAACAAGCATTTTTCACCACTGAACAACCTCACTAGCCCAAGAGGGTTTTCTTGACAAGCAAATAGACTGGTACAATGGACTGTAGACCTTGGCTCTTAAGAGCTCTGAGGGATTAGCTTTACCATTGCAGCAATCCTTAGGCTTTCAGGCTGCCAGACATTGGTACGCCTTGTGCTTTTAAAGCCTAACAGGCCATTGTTAAGGATACAGGTAGGTGTTTTAACTTGTCATTACAGGATATAATGTAATGCATGGCAGAAAACAAGGAAAGTTAACTAATTTGTAGAAATGCCAATGAGTAAATGGTCACATAAAATTCTAGAAAAAGAAGTTCCCGGTAGTCTACCCTGCCTTGTTCTGTAGCAGGTAGCTGGGAAACAGGTGAGAAGGACTTGTCCTTGTGGTCGAGAGGTGAACACATACCTGGGCTAGCCTCAGCTACCCCTCCTTGCAATTGAATATGCCTGTGCATCCTGTGAGATTATGTTAAAATGTGGATTCTGGTTGAGTCATTTGAGGGGAAATCTGAGATTCTCCATCTTTTACCACTTAAAATTGTTTTTATTTTATCAATAGCAGGATATACTCTTATATCGCCTCACCCTGAGGATACCCTGTTACCCTGGGGGGCCTTCTCAGTGGTGTTATGATATTCACTGTGGGGTCATGAATTCTTAGTCCCTGTGGGGCAGCGGGGATGGGGAGGCATGCCTCAGGGTATTCCTACTCACTCTGTGGCTCTTACAATCTTTCTGCCCCCTCTTCTGCAATGTTCCCTGGGGCATGGAAGGCCTGTTGGCAGTCTGATTTAGTGTCCAGTTCTCTGTAGCCTCTGGATTTCTGCTTGCATAGGTTTTGATTGAGCACCATGTCTGTCACCATCACCCTGGAATCGGTTGTCAGTAAGAGCAATAATCATGTTGCCACTTCCTCTACTACTTCTCTTGGGACCTGTAAGATGTTTCACCAGTTTTGAAGTGATATTGTTGCTGGTCTGAGCAACCCACTTTGATTGGCAAGGGGCCTGAAGCCTGGAAGTCCTAAGATCAAAATCCCAGCTTCTCCACTTTCTAGCTGAGTGAGCTCAGGGAGGCTTTTGATCTCTCTGAACTTCAGTCATCTCCACCCCCCACCCGTATAGTGAGGATAGCAATTCCTGCTTTGTGGGGTTGTACATGAGATGCCAGATGGTTCTGGTTAAGCTCTCAGCCCAGTGCCTGGTACATAGTAAGTGCTCAGCAAATAGTAGCTGTTACTGAGCTAGGTTGTTAAGAATTATTCCAGGCTTTTGAAGTTCATGCTGTGGACATTTTAAGGAAGGCTTCACAGAGGAGGTGACATATGATTCGAGTTAGGCTGGTTGAGAAGAAAATAGAAGAAAACAGCATGAGCAGGTGCCTGGGCATAACTGTTCTTGTTCTTGTGTCAACGTGGTGTGATGTGGAGTTGGCAACAAAGCCTAGTGCTCCTGTTTCTTCTTCATTCCGCTGTCAGCATCATTCTGGAGGTGACATGTGGTGGCATCTGCGTGTGGAGCTCCTCTGTCCAATATGGTCTCTGCAGGTGGCTAATCCACACTGACCATGTGCTTGCTTAGGGCCACATGGTAAAATGATAATGCTTTGTATGTATTGGATTAAATAAAATGCCTAATGAAACATATGAGACAAGGTATAGTATTAAAATTAATTTCACAGCTTCCTTCTGCTCTTTTAAAAATGTAGCTACAAGAAGTTAAATTTATTTTTAAGTTTCCATACAATACTTCTCATATGTTAGGCATATTCTCCCTCATACCTCCATCCTCCCCTTTCTTAACCTCACATCCCATTAACCAATCTCCTTTGTTCCCAAAATATTTTTCCTTTTCCTTTCTTGTCATATATACATACATGATTTTATGTACCTATATAAGACCTAGGAACCATAAAAGAGAGAAAATACATGATATTTGTCTGAAATTGACTTAATTCACAATATGATTATCTTCACTTGTATCTGTTTCCCTGTAAATGACATGACTTCATTTTTTCCATTATGGCTGAAAATAATACATTGACATATATATATACACATCACATTTTCTTTATCCACTTTTTTCTGTTGTTAGACATGTAGGTTGGGCCTACAATTTAGCTATTGTTAACAGTTCTGCAGTAAACATGAATGTGTAAGTGTCTCTTTAATGTGCCAACATGGGAGTTATTTGGGTAAATACCCTGCGGTGGAATAGTTGGGATATAACAAGATTTGTTAGTTTTTTGAGGAATCTCCATACTGACTTTTACAGTGGCTGGACTAGTTTACATTTCCATGAGCAGAGTAGAAGGGTTTCCTTTTGTCCACATCCAACCAGCATTTGTGAATTTTAGACTTGAATGCATGGCTTGAATTATATCTGTTGGTCAGCATTAGTTTGGAGTCCTCATGGATTCTCTTGCTGAAGGTGAAGACAGGGACAGTGAGAAAGTCCCACCTGAAGCCTATGCCAGGCTGTGCGTCCCATAGCTACAACAGCCAAGAAAGCAGCTATGGGGACAGAACCAAGGGCTGCATTTGAGAAAGCAAGGAGCTTCAATCACTTCCACAGAAGGTCATACCACGATGCTGTATATCTGTTTGCTACTGCTGTGTAACAAGTGGCTCTAAAGCTTAGCTGCCATTTGTTATAGCTTACAGCTAGATGATTCTGTTGCTGGAGAACTGGCTGGGTTGATTATGACTGGATTCTTGATGGGCCTCTGATCAAATTGGCTTATCATGGAGTTTAAAACATCAGTAATTTCCCAACATTCCCCAGGCAATTCTCGATAACTAAGATAGAGAATCATTAGTTCAGATCTTAGATCAATAAATCTCAAACTTGGAAGCATGTCAGATTCCTTTGTGGGATTATAAAAACAGATTTCTGGGCTTTACTCACAGAGTCTCTGATTCAGAAACTTCAAGTTCAATCCCAAGAATTTTCATTTTTTTCAAGTTCCCAGGCACCTCCTCTGGTGCTATTGGCCTGGTGACCACATTTTAAGAAGCATTTCATGGAGAGAAAGTAGTTACAAGGCAATAACCATGATTGGCATGGAGAATGCCCACTGGAGCTGAGAGGGAAGAAGCAAAGGGTCAGAGTCCAGAGCTCTCACTCTACCTCCACAAGGAAGCACCCAGAGCAAGTGAGCTGTAGAAATGTGTAGAAAGATTTGGCTCATCACATAGAATTAGAGATGGTGTCTGGCTTTCTGAGACAGCCTGTAGAGACTTCAGGTTTTGCCTGGTCCTGGAATTCAAGGTGATAAGGGGTGGGTTGATCTGAGGGGAGGTGAACTCGACAGGCCTCCTGGGTCCTGGATGGTAAAAACAAACACAAAACTCGAGGTGGTTATGACACTTGTCCCTTTACTGCCTGGGGCACAAGGTTCTTATGAACGTTTAGCAGATGGGGGCTGAGAGGAAGCAATGACAAGAACTCAAGAATGAAGATGGTGGCAGGACTGACTCTGCCTGGTAACAGAATCCAACATGAAATCCAGGAACCAAGCTGGTGTAGAGCAGTGCAGACCTGGAACTCCTCTGAGAGACACTGGCAAGAACAGCACTGTGAGCGAATAAGCCACCAGCTGAAGCTCCGGTTGTGGGGGGCACCTCCAATGCCAAGCTTAAGATGATACAAGCCAGCCCTCGTTCTTGTTCCAGTCCAGCACAAAGAAAGGTGGGGCACCAGCCCCTGACACTGAGTACCCCAGACTTGATGGTCTTCCCAGACTGCTGCTAGGCTCTTGTTTGTTCCCTGTGTCCATCTTGGAGAAGAGATACGCTGTGAGCTGAGGGGAAGAGTTCTATCAGCTTTGTTCCTCAGAAAAGGTCATGATAAAGTCAGAGGTGACTGAGGCATCTCTCAATGGCTAGTTTTCTAAATCAGGAAGGGAGCCTCATCATGAAACAAAGAACTTTCTTCACTTTGTATCTGAATCATAGCACAGTCCAAACTTTGTCATTTCCTTGGATTCCACATCCACAGTTTAACCAACCAAGGATCAAAAATATTTGCAACACAAATTGCACCTGTACTGAGCATATACAGAGATTGTCTGTCATTCTCCCCTAAATGATATAGTGCAATGATTTGCACAGCTTTACATTGTATTAGGTATTATAAGTAACATAGAGATGATTAAGTATATGGGAGAAAAAATTTAAAAATAAGGTACATGGAAGGATGAATGTAGGTATTGTGATGGTTAAGTTTTGTTGTCAACTTGACCTTTTTAGTAATCTTGGGTGGGTCTCTGAGGATGTTCACTGGAAGGCAGCCTTTCAGTAGGGGGCAGGATGTAAGGAAGCTCAGGGGAGCTAGAAATGAACATCCCTTCCTGGGAGGGCAGTGCAGGAAGGGAATTTCAGAGACTCAGGGAGTAAACAAGTCTGAGACAGGATTGCAAGACTGTGCCCTAAGGCTATATAAAGGGGAAGGAATTCTCTCCTTTGTCCTTGCCTGTTTGCTGGTGTGTGTGTGGTGTTGGTGATGACTCTCTCTGCTTGGACCTGTGAAAGGGGGCCTGGATCTGTGGCCTCAATAAATCCTTTCCTCCCATAACTGTGGCTGGTTTGAAGATTCATCCCAGAGGCACATGGTTGACTAGGAAAGTTATGTTCAAATATGAGTATTTTACATAAGCAAATTGAGTATTTGGTCTCTCCAGGGATCCTGGAAGCCATTACCCCATGGATTTCAAGGAGCAGTTATATATAAATGTCATTGGGGGTCAGGCTTGGTGGTACACACCTGTAACAACACTTGGATAATTGAGGCTGGATGGAGGGGTGTGAGTTCTAGGCCAGCTTGGGGCTACATGGCTAGACCTGTCTCAAGAAAAGGGAGGAAAAAGTGCTACTGGGTGTTTTCCAGTTGATAGAAGTTGTATCAAAAGGTTTTGAGGGGCTGGGAAGATGGCTCAGTGGATAAAGTGCTTGCCTCCCAAGCACGTGTGTTGGAATTCCACCCCCAGAACACATGTAAATCTCAGCACTGGGGAGGTAGCTATAGGGGGATTCTTAAGGTTCACTGGCCAGCCAGTCTAGCCCAATTGGCGGGCTCCAGGATAATGACAGCCCCTGTTTCAAAAAAGGTGGATGGTGTTCCTGAGGATGATTTGAGGTTGTTGTCTGGCACACACACACACACACACACACACACACACACACACACACACACGAGAGAGAGAGAGAGAGAGAGAGAGAGAGAGAGAGAGAGAGAGAGAGAGAGAGAGAGAGAAATAATCTGCCTGGGGCAAGAAAACATTTAAGCTTTCTAAGACTAGGGTGGGGCTTGGCAGGAGGCTCAGACAGACTGAGGGAGGATCCATCCCTAAGGCTGGTTTGCGGTGTGGCTCTCTCTCTGAAAAGCTGGCTGTGTGAGCTCTCACCTAGGCTCAGCCAGCCACTCTGTAATTACATGGTTACTTGCTGTAACATTTTTTTTTTTTTTTGGAAAAGGAGGAACAGTCTGTCTCTGGGTCATGCCACATTCAGGAGAAACACCAAGAATTATTGGCTAAGCTTACCCCAATATAAAGAGTGGGGGTACCTGCTTAGATGTTGGATACTATCCCTCTGGGACTGTGACAGGGCAGATCCCTCATCAAGGGGGACTTATGAAGAAGGTAGCAAAATGTACCCCTTTTGTCAAATCAGCCTAGGCACAAAGAGAAGTTACTTGTAACTCAGGGTGTAACAGTCAGAGGTATTTGTCTGTTTGCCTTATGTAGATGCCCACTTTCTCCAGAATTCCATATCCTGAATTCATTCTCTCTATAACAGAGGTGACCAATGCCAGCCCAAAGGACTGGTATTCATCCCATAAGAACTGGATGCCCCGGAGGTTTCTGAGTTGTCTGGTCTCTTATTCCCCATAGCCCATAGCCATAACAGTGTTGGCTCAGAGAAATCTGTGCTCAATGTATCTGATGTAATAAATGCTCCAAGCAGTATTTGAGGAAGAACCCACAAATTCTCCCCGTTTTCGTACATTCTTTCTCTAGCACCTTTGACTAATCTCCTGCCCGTCCTCTCTACAGAACAGCTTGTACTGACTTGTTCCTACGGCTCACCTGTTTCATTTATTCAGCTGGATCTGTGGCTCAGACTCCTGGATCTGAATTCTGAACTCACAGGTATTTAGAACAAGGTGTGTTCAGACAAGGCTTGACAGTGACCCCCATTGACCACAGGCACATTGACGTGTGTGTGTGTGTGTGTGTGTGTGTGTGTGTGTGTGTGTGTGTGTGTGAGAGAGAGAGAGAGAGAGAGAGAGAGAGAGAGAGAGAGAGAGAGAGAGAGTGGAGGCCAGAACTCAATCTAGGGTGTCCTTTCTCAGGATCACTACCTGTTTTGAGACAGTCTCTCTCACTAGCCTGGAACTTACCAATTAGACTAGACTGGCTGGAGAGTGAGCCCCAATTATTCTCCTGTTTCTGCCTTCTCTGCCCTGGGATTATAAGCATGCACCACCATGCCTGACCTATTGGAATGTGTTCTGGGATGGAACTCAGGTCTTCATGCTTGCAAAGCAAGAACTTTACTGACTGAGCCATCTCTCTGGCCCCTTGGCTCATTTTTGATGTTTTCTTCATGATAATCTTCAAGGTTGATTAAGTTTAACAAAATTTGAGCATTGAGAAAGGCATCCAAATGTAGCTCAAGAGGCTGAGGTGTAGTTCAGTCATAGAGTGCTTACCTAGAATGCATGAGGCCGGGGTTTGATTCCTAGCAAAACACACACACACACACACACACACACACACACACACACACACACACACACCTCAAGATAAAATGTTTTCGTTCATCCTGTGTCTTTTCTCTATGACTCTGGGTCTTAGAAATGGAGTGTTCTTGCTTCCTAGAGTAGAAAGATAGAGTTATCTACCTCTGTAAGGTTTGAATTCATCTCTTAGCTCCGACATTTGTTGGCACTCTGATCTTGGGTGAGTTACCAACTGTCCTTTACCCCAGCTTTTTTCCTTGAAAGATGGTGATGGTAGTTCTTCGTGTCTCTGTGGCTTAGAGTTGGTGCAAGGATATAAAGGCTTCCCTCTATGTAAAACACTGAGGGTGACGCTTTCTCCAACAGAAAGGCTCAATCAATGGAAAGATTACTATTAAATGCCATCCATTGCAAACAGCCCGGGTCACAGGCCTCCATCCCAGAAGTGATCATCCTCATAGTCTTCAGTCCACAAAGAATATCGTGGCCATTTCTGAGTGAGGCTGCACATCCAAGGGTGAGATATAGGTGAAGAATAAATGCTTAAACATGTGGATCCTATTCTCTTTGCAGAGCTCTTTAGCTGGAGACAACTAGAATTTAATTTGTTTTGTGTTTTAATTTTCAATTTTGGATAAGAGAAGGATGAGGGAGAAAGAATATAAAACACAGGAGTAGAGCTGGGGAGATGGCTCAGCGGTTAAAGGCACTTACTTACAAAGCCTGGTGACCTGGGTTCGATTCCCCAGTACCCACATAAAGCCAGATGCCCAAAGTGGTACATGCATCTGGAGGTTGTTTGTAGTGGCATGATTTCCTGTTCTCTCTCTCTCTCTCTCTCTCTCTCTCTCTCTCTCCTTGCAAATAAAAAAATAAAAAATTTTTAAACAAAAGAAAGTGAAGGAGTGGACGGAAAGGGGAGGAGGCAATGGGTCACCTTTGAACATATTGGTGGTTTAATACACTGATGTCATTGGCTCAAAAATTATAATTATAATGAACATAGGGTCCTACATTTTTTGGTTTTCACAGAATTCTGCAAATTTTGGGGAGCTGGTGTTGCCTGAACACAGTTATGAAGTAGAAAGGAGTTAGTGCTAATCTGCCAGTCCATGTAGCTCACACAGCGACCATCACCTTTGGTCCTTATGTATTCCGGATTCCTGAACAATTGTAATACCTTTAATAGAAAGAGGATTTAGATGTGTGTATTAGTTACTTTTCTGTATCTTTTCCCAGAACAGCTGAAAAACAACTTCAAGGAAGACTCACTTTGACTCATGGTTTCAAAGGTTCAGGACATGGTTGGTACACTCGGGCAGGACATCATGGAGGTGGGAATGTGTGGGAGAAGAGCTTCTTCATCTCATGGTGGGTAGGGAACAAAAAGAAAGACAGGAAGGGGCCATGTTTAACTTCCAAAGGCACACCCACAGTGTCCTACTTCTAGTTAGGCCCCGCTTCCAGAAGTTCCCAGAACCTCTCCAAATCACGATGTCATGAACCCAGAGGGGACATTTCATATTCAAGCCATACCATTGTATGTTGGGGGGGTGGTTAAGCAGGGATCCAAATATAGCCAGTAGGCATTGTCCCATGAGCACTTGCTACTCTTTCATATTACACTGGCTTCCTTTAACACAGAACATCTGGGCACCTTAGGATTTTTCTGCAGATGGGAGTAATGGAAACCACGGGCGTTTCTGTTTTCTAACCATGTCATTCATCTTATTTCCTTCTCTTCTTCCTTTTTTCTAGTAGGGCTGCTAGTCCTGGTCCTCCTTTATGCCATTCCCGGGCATATGCATGTGACCCAGGCTGGGCCAAGCAGAGCATTATGTTCCCCTCTCCTCTGTGCCC
>PVHP010000831.1:0-125350 GCA_004024765.1 Zapus hudsonius | reverse complement strand
GATCAGAAAAATGGACCCTTCCATCTGCTGTCTTCAGGAAACGCACTTTACTTCCAAAGACAGCAACCTTCTTAGAGTAAATGGATGGAAAACAGTTTATCAGGCATGTGGAAGTAAAAAGAAAGCAGGTGTGGCTACACTAATCTCTGACAAAATAGACTTTACACCAAAATCAATTAAAAAGGATAATGATGGTCACTTCTTACACATCAAAGGAAGGATCCACCAGGAAGATGTCACTATCATCAACATATATGCACCAAATTTGGGTGCAACACAGTTCATAAAGGAAACCCTACTCAAAAATAAAGCAGAAATAGACTCTAATTCCATCACAGTAGGAGACTTTAATACACCTTTATCAGCTCTAGAGAGATCAACCAAACAAAAGATCAGCAGGGACATAACAAAGCTTAATGAAACCATTGACCAGCTGGGAATAACAGATATTTACAGAGCTTTCTACCCCAAAGACACAGAATATACATTCTTCTCAGGAGCACATAGGACTTTTTCTAAAATTGATCACATCTTATGTCACAAATCTTCCCTAAACAAATTCAGGAAGATTGATGTAGTTCCTTGCATCATATCAGACCACAGTGCATTAAAGGTAGAAGTTAAGAATGGAACAGGATCCAGAAAATACACAAAGTACTGGCACCTGAATAATGCGCTCCTAAAAAATGATTGGGTCATCCAAGAAATAAAACAGGAAATTCAGAATTTCCTAGTATTAAATGATGATGATAACACATCATATCAGAACTTATGGGACACAAGGAAGGCAGTCCTGAGGGGAAAGTTCATCGTGCTAAATGCCTTCATATCAAAGACAGAGAGGTCTCAAATCAATAGCCTAACCATTCACCTAAAAGCATTGGAAGAGATGGAAAAATCTAACCTGAGGAGCTCAAGAGGAAAGGAAATAATTAAAATCAGAGCTGAGATTAATGAATTGGAAATAAAGAAAACAATTTAAAAAATAGATAAATCAAAGAGTTGGTTCTTTGAAAAAGTTAATAAGATCGACAAACCTCTGGCCAACCTAATCAAATGAAAAAATGAGACAGCCCAAATCAACAAATTCAGAAAGGACAATGTTGAGATCACAACAGATCCCAAAGCCATTGGAAGAATCATCAGGTCATACTTTCAAAACCTTCAATCCACAATATTAGAGAACCTGGAAGAAATGGACAGGATTTTGGACACCTACCAACTGCCAAAGCTTAACCCAGAGCAGATAAAAGTACTAAATTAACCTATCACACCCACAGAGATTGAAGATGTAAGCAAAAACCTTCCCAAAAGGAAAAGCGCAGGATCAGATGGTTTCTCAGCTGAATTCTACCAAGCCTTCATCACAGAGCTGAAACCACTCTTTCTGAAGCTTGTTAGAAGCATAGAAAAAGAGGGAAGGCTTCCAAACACCTTCTATGAAGCTTCCATTGCCCTAATCCTCAAACCAGGCAAGGATGCAACAAGAAAAGAGAACTATAGACCCATATCTCTGATGAACTAAGATGCAAAAATCCTGAACAAAGTCCTAGCAAACCGGATACAACGCTACATCAAAAATATTATCCACCCTGACCAAGTTGGCTTTATCCTAGATATGCAGGGATGGTTCAACATACGCAAGTTGATAAATGTGATACACCACATTAATCGGCTCAAACACAAAAACCACATGGTTATGTCAGTAGATGTGGAAAAGGCTTTTGACAAAATTCAACACCTCTTCATGTTCAAACCTCTCAAAAGAATAGGCATAGATGGCCTATTTCTCAATTTAATAAAGTCAATTTACAAATCTACTAAAGCACAGATCATTCTCAATGGGGAACGACTCAAGGAGTTCCCACTCAACTCAGGAAAAAGACAAGGCTGCCCACTCTCACCACTGCTCTTCAACATAGTGCTTGAAGTTCTAGCCCAAGCGATTAGACAAGAGAAGGGTATAAAGGGGATACAAATCAGAAAGGAAGAAATTAAACTATCCCTTTTTGCAGATGACATGATCCTTTATATATCAGACCCAAAGAATAGTATCAATAACCTCTTGAAGGTGCACAACTATATTTATAGCAGCAACGTGGCAGGATCCAAAATTAACACACAAAAATCAGTAGCCTTTCTATATGCAGAAGGCAAGCAGACAGAAAAAGACATCAGAGAGACTGCCCCATTTTCTATAGTCTCTAAGAAAATCAAATACCTTGGAATATCACTAACCAAGATTGTAAAGGACTTATATAAGGAAAATATTGAAACACTTAAGAAGGAAATAGAGGAGGATGTGAGAAGATGGAAAGATATTGCATGCTCATGGATAGGGAGAATCAATATAATAAAAATGGCAATCCTGCCAAAAGTGATTTACAGATTCAATGCTATTCCGATAAATATCCCAACCTCTTTCTTCACAGACATAGAAAAAATAATCTCTAAATTTATTTCGAAAGGCAAAAGACCTCGGATAGCCAAAACCATTTCAACTAGCAAATCCTACTCAGGAGGCATCACCATGCCTGACTTCAAAACATACTACAAAGCCATAGTAATGAAAACAGCATGGTACTGGCATAAAAACAGAAAGACAGATCAATGGAACAGAATTGAAGACCCAGCTTTAAATGGAAGTAACTTCAGTTATCTGGTCTTTGACAAGGGGGTCAACAATGTATACTGGGCCAAATATAGCATCTTCAACAAATGGTGCTGGAGGAATTGGATAAACACGTGTAAAAAAATGAAATTAGACCCACTCCTTTCACTGTGCACAAAAATCAACTCTAAATGGATCGGAGATCTTAATATAAACCCGGTAACCCTGAACACCCTGGAAGAAAAAATAGGAGGAACTCTGCATGAAGTAGGAGTGGGAAAAATTTCCTGAGCAAATCTCCAGCAGCTCAGGAAATACGACAAACACTTAACCAATGGGACCTGTTCAGGCTCAGAAGCTTCTGTACAGACAAACAAACCACACTCAGAGCCAATAGACCCCCTTCTAATTGGGAAATGCTTTTCGCCAGCCACAACTCTGACAGAGGCCTAATTTCCAAAACCTACAGAGAACTCAAAAAAAATTATTAACAAAAACCTAAAATGCCCCCTCACAAAATGGGGCACTGATCTCAAAAGAGAATTCACGGAGGAGGAAACACAAATGGCCTTGACTCATTTAAGAAAGTTCTCAGCATCCTTAAGCATCAGAGAAATGCAAATCAAAACCACAATGATATACCATCTCACCCCTGTCAGAATGGCAATCATAAAGAAAACCAACAACAATCGTTGCTGGAGAGGATGCGGGGGAAAAAGAAACCCTCATTCACTGCTGGTGGGATTACAAACTTGTTCAACCGCTATGGAAAGCAGTGTGGAGATTTCTAGACAGAATGGACATAGAACTACCAATGGACCCAGCTATTCCTCTACTAGACATCTACCCGCAGGATGCCACATCTCGATGCAGAAAATTTTGCACAACTATATTTATAGTAGCTCAATTCATAAGAGCCAAGAACTGGAATCAACCCAAATGCCTATCCATGGAGGATTGGACAGCGAAACTGTAGTATATCTATATGATGGAACTCTACTCAGCTGAAAGGAAAAATGACATATCGAAATTTAGGGAAAAATGGTCTGACTTTGAGCAGATCCTACTAAGGGAACACTCAAAAGAACAGAGATTTGAACGCCGCATACTCTCCCTCATATGTGGTCCTTAATCAGGATAAATGTTTTCTTTATGCAGACTTATAGAAAGAAGTGAGATGTTATGAATGAGGGGTAAGGGGATGGGGGAGGGGAATGGCTTAAGCAGGAGGCCATTCCAAATTAGGTTCAAAAACATAAAATCCTCACATGCATACTGTAACCTAAAGAGTAAATAGTGGGTGTTAACTGGCAAGAGGGGTCATGAGTAGCAGGGGAGAATGTCTAAGTCTGTGAATAATTGAGCAGTCTGAAAGCCCTGGATCCCAGTCACTGGTCCCTTCCCTCACTGAGTTGTTGACCAAAGTGACCCATGAGGTTCCAAAAACAAGACAGAATTCTGTCAAGGCTCTTGAACGTCCTCTGCAGGCCTGAGACAAATTCCTGTTGCTGAAGAAACCACAGAATGCCATTCATCTTCATTGAGAGTCCCAGCGAGGTCTGGAATGGTAACCAACCCCCAGATGGCAGTTAGTGAAGGTATGGAGGGCACTGCACAAGCTTCCAGGGAAAGCTGATTGGCGATAACTGGAGTAAACAGAGTAACTGGAGTTACTCTGGAGTAAACTGGAGTAAAATTGGCATGAAACATAGTCTGAGGCCATGGATAGGCTGGATACAGTTCCTACTGGGAGAGAACAGCAAACCAAGAAAGGAACACTTGTGCATTGAAGGAGCCTGGGCCTGGGGAAGACAATCAACAGCTATTAAATTCGGCCAAATATTCCACTCTGTGATGGGGAACCCTTGATTGGAAATGGGGATTTAGGGCAATATGCACCGGATCCCATACTCTTGGGCTCCCAAGAAAAGATGCACTATGCGAATGTCTGGCAGGGTGGCTACTAAAAATAGAAACTAGGTAATCCAGAATGGTGTATATTTGTTAACCTATACTGTTGTCACTCTCTGATGGAGATTGTGTTTGTATTTTTCAGGACATAGCAAGTGAACTGTGGCCCATATAACCCTACCACCCGACAGCAGGCAAAAAGCTGAGATTATGGCAAGAGATGAGCCATCACAGTCATATTGTGGAGGATCCATATGGAACCCTGTAGAGAAGGACGGGATGAACAAGGGACCCATAGCCACAGCCATTCAACCAACTCAGGATAAGCCAAATGTGTTTGTGTTTTTCAGGATGCAACGAGAGAGCTGTGGCCCATCTAACCCTACCAACCAACCATAGGCTGATGGCTGAGATCCTGGCAAGAGAGCAGCCAGCACAGTAATATCATGGAGGATCCATAGGGAAACCAGCAGACAATGACAGATGAACAAGGGACCTATAACTACAGCCATTCAATCAACAAAGGATAGGCCAATGAGACAGAAACCAAGGATTTTTTGACACAAGGACCCCTAAGCTCGCAACATTAAAGCAGCCTTAATACTCACCCACCACGACTCAGGGAACTGAGCGGAAGAGGGGGCGGAAAGATTGTGAGAGACGTGGTGGGGGAGACTGTCCAGAGGCATGGAACCCATCAGTAACAACACACTTGGGCCAGGAAGACCTGGCTGAGTACTAGGATATCCAGGATCCCTTGCCACAAGGACTAATACAGACAGCCCACAGAGGAGGATATCCAACTGATCAGGGATGTGGAAGGGGGGAATTGGGGAATTCGGGATAACAACTCATTGTTTGCCCACTAAATAATGTAACTCATTATGGACAATAAATATATATTTTAAAAAAAGACATAGGAGATTAAATATGTTAAATTTATAAGTTATTAGCATATTTACATATCCATTTTTCCTTTTTTTTGTCTTACAGTTTATTTATCTATTTTTTTATTGTCCATAATGAGTTATATTGTTTTGTGGGCCAACAATGAGTTGTTATTCCCAATTCCTCATTGCCCCCCCCATCCCCAGTCAGCTGGATATCCTCCTCCGTGGGCCATGTGGATCAGTCTTTGTGGTAGGGGACCACGGATAGCCTAGTATTCAGCAGGGTTCTCCTGACCCAAGTGTGTTGTCACTGAGGGGTGCCATGCCTCTGAGAATCTCCCCCACAGCTCTCACAATCTTTCTGCCCTCTCTTTCTCTTCTTCTCAGTTCCCTGAGTCGTGGTGGGTGGGTATTAAGGCTGCTTTAATGTTGTGAGCTTAGGGGTTTCTGTGTAGAGAATTGTTGGTTTCTGTCTCACTGGCTTATCCTGTGTTGATTGAATGGCTGTGGCTGTGGGTCCCCCATTTTTCCTTCTTAATCTCTTGAGAACAGATTACAAGAACAGCAGGAAGAAGAAACATGGGTATGCTAATTAGCTTGATATAATTATTCTATGATGAATATATATCAAAGTGTATTGTTCCTCAAAATCATACATAATTATTGTCAATTAAAAAAGACTTTACCAAAAGAGGCATACTTCTTTCAACTTTTAGAGGACTGTACATTTTTTCTTAATATTTTCACTTTTTTATTTGCAAGCAGAGAGAGACAGAAGAGATAGTATGGGCACAACAGGGCCTCCTACGGCTGAAAATGAACTCCACATGCATGTACCACTCTATGCATCTAGTTTTACAGGGGTACTAGGGAGACAAACCTAGGTTGTTAGGCTTTGCAGGCAAGTGCCATAATAACCACTCTCAGTGGGAGGACTGTATATATTTTATAAGTGCATTATCCTCTGAAGTAATAAGATGATGTCAAAAAGATTTTGAGAGCCAGGCATGGTGGCACATGCCTTTAATCCCAGCACTTGGGAGGCAGATGTGAAAGGATTACCAAGAGTTCAAGGCCAGCCTGAGACTACATAGTGAATTCCAAAAAAATAAATAAATAAAAGAAAAAGATTTTGAATACAGATAGTAAAATCTGTTACTAATATAAAGGTTCTGCAAGATAGTAGATAGTAATAAGATTTGTAAAATTTTTTTTTTTCTTTTTAAGGATGAGTATTGTGATGATCCAGGTGTCCCCTACAAAGGAATGTGTACTGAATGCTCAATCCCCAGCTGATGGCAGTTTGGGCATTAGAACCTTGTGTGTTATTGGGGCCATCTTACGGGAGTTATAGTCAGCTTCCCTTTGCCAGTGTTCAAGTGGTAATGTCCACCCCTCTGCTCATGCAGTCATTTTCCCAGCCATGATGGAGCTTCCCCTTGAGTCTGTAGGCCAAAATGAACCCATTCCTCCACAAGCCATTTTTGGTTGGGTTCTTTGTTGCAGGAACTAGAATGCTGTCTATAACAAGTATAAATAAGATGAAGAAAGAGTTGAATTCTGTTCTCAGAAGGGTAAACGTCTATGTCACCATGCTGGTGGCTTTTCTCTATGTCTTAAGGAGAATGAGTGACTTGTGAAACATCTGCTCCTGTGCCAATGAGGGTAGCCATAGTACCACATTGTTCCATGTTGGCTTTGTTCATGAATACAGTTTTCAGAGGACCTGGAGTGTCCTTGTTCTGTTCTTCAGCTGCTAGCTAGAGGGGGCTGGAACAGGCCAGAAGGAAGATTCTTCAGAAATTAGCTCTGAAGTAGGTTTCTCAAGTGTGTGTGGAAAATCCAATAACAGCGAAGGACTTCAGCCTGTGTAATGTACCTCCATGCTAAGATCCTAAATATTTCACAATGGGATATTTAAGTGTTAATAGTGACACCATTTCCCCAGACTAAATGTTAAAGCTTGAATTGAGTTAATGACAAAGTGATTCCATAGTTTACTCTGGGACAGACAGGATTTTGTCTGTCTATTCTCTACTGAATGCTTTAGAGTAGGTCTTTAAAACAGTGTCAGGAAAATAGGAGGTGCTTAATAAGTATATATAGAGACAAAGTGAGTAATAAGCAAAATTAACCTTGAGAGTTTTCTACTTTAGTTGTAATGTTACCAGAAATCAAAATGTATGGTGCTTTTTAAAATGTGTTGCCACCATAAATTACCTCATGAAATCCTACAAAGTGTAGCAAAAGATGCTGTAACAAAAGAACATTTCAGTAGAAAATTAAATATTAATGCAATAAAAAGAATAAAATATAGTAAAATATGGATACAAATTTGATGAATGGTATTTAATTGAGTCTAAAGTGGTCTAAGTATTTTATACATAAATTCTCATTAAATAGCATTAAATTGATGTGTGCATAAGGCAGTGTAGAATAGTGGAAAAATGGGGTCAAATGACTGATCTTATAACTAATTTAACTTCTTGTTTTTATAGTTTTCTTATCTGTAAAAAGAAAAAAATAACATTTGCTACCTCAGTTGTAAAAATTAAATATATGGTAGGCCCTAGAATAGTACCAGGAATATCTATCATTCCCTCTCTGTCTGTGTTTTAAAGGATCACTTTTGAAAGCTCACTCAGAACAGTGCCTAATGTATTATCATCACATTCTCATTTTATAGGTGAGGAACCTGTTTAACAGACCTTGTTCAAAAGCACACAGTAGCTACTGCCATCAAGGATGGACTGTAGGTTGTCAAACTTGGAGTCTTAACCTTTAGGCTCTGGAATCACCTGTAGTATATATCTTTCGAAAGGTACTTAATTCATTCTTACTAATAAAGTGCTCCTAGAATTTATTCAAGAATTTTTAAATGATAATTTGGCACTCCACTGGAATATCATTTTGAAGGTTTCTGATGAATAAGAACAGGTGTTTCTGTAGGTTATTAATAAAAATATGCTATTATTAACCTAGTTGCCTGATTAGTTTTAAGATGCAATGCTCTAGAAAATGATTGCTATTTTCTGTAATTTAGTCTTTAGAAAGTGTTAGAAGCTAAAAATGAACCTCACCCAAGTGAGACCGGGTTTGCATTAATTTGACACTAACCCATTCTTTGAGCTCAGCTCTCCAGATGAGAGCTATGCTCTAGCATGTATTCATTCAGATTCTATAGAGCACAAGTGAGGTCAACATCACCTGCTCTGGCTGTGTAAGAGGCAAGCACTGTTTAACCACATATTTAACTTAAAAATACTGTGGGAGATTAACACACATTATTAGCAGTAAAGACTATATTTAAATAGCAAGTGGGTAGAAATTTGTTTCTTTTAATGTCAAAATGCCCCTTTGGCCAAAGCAATAGTGTGCATATGAAATGATTATAAAAATATTTGCTAACCTGCTCTCTAAGCAGTATTTATTTTTATGTATTTATTGAGACAGGGTCTCTCTATGTAACCAATACTGGTTTTAAACTTATTTCTTTAGTTGACCTCATGATCCTTCTGCCTCAGCTTCCTGAATGCTAAAATCATATTCGTGAGTACCACACATGGTGCTCTACCTAGTTGGGTGTGTGTAATAGTTAATTTTTGTTGTCAACTTTCCTGTTTTAGTAACCTTGAGTAGGTCTCTTGTTCATAGGAAGTGGACAGGATATAAGGAAGCTCAAGGGAGCTAGAAACAGACATCCATTTCTGGCAGGGCAGTCAGTGCAGGAAGGAAATTCTGTCAACAGGCTTTGTAAAGGGTTGCAAGACCCGCCCCAAGGCTAGAATAAAAGGGAAAGAAAATCTTTCTCCTCCTTCCCGTTTTGTTGCTATGATATTGGTGATTGGTTTCTCTCTGTGTGCTTGGACTTGTAAAAGCCGGACAGCCTCCTTCACCATTAGAGAACTTCCCCTTGATCTGTTGCTTTAATAAATCCTTTCCTCCCATAAACTGCCTGGTTTGGAGGTTCATCCCAGTTATGTGTGGCTGACTACAACAGTATCTCAGGTATGAAGTAACAGGCTATTTCACAAAAGGTTAATTTTAATGTCAACTATTTTCCTTCTTAAGATTAGCCACACAGATGCAAGCTGACATTGAAATGAATTTTTTAGTGAATAAAGCTGATCATTTTAGGTCTAGCTGCTGCTCTTTTCTGCAGTCATTCCATGACACCTTAGAGATCATCAGCAACACAGCAAACATACACCTTAAAAATGTATTTCTACTTGGAAAACTCGTTTATCTTTTTAAAGTCTGATTTCTGTAGTCAAATTTTCCACAAGTAATCTGAAAATTTTGGCAATTTTCATATTGAAAAATAATTTTTCTGTTACTGAGGATACAGTTTATTCTCTCTGTCAATCTCTTTAATTTTTTATCTGTAAAATATATTTTAAGATTATCTCAGATACCTGTTACAGCTAGAAAGCTGAGGTGTCAAAGATGATTATACTTCTGAATTTTTAGATAGAACTTTCATGAAATCCTTGATGACTGTTTAGCTCTGTATGGTAGTAGTCACTAATTATTACATTAACAGAATTTATGCAGAATAAAAGAAATGTTTAATTCTGATATTTCAGGTCAAGTAGTATATAACTTACACAATTTCAAAATGTATGGTATTGCAAAGTGGGGAAAAGACACTGACTTAGAAACAAATGCTAGAATATTGTTTGAATGTCTATTAAATAAAAGCATGTCTTTGCTAGATGTTAGTATATTTCCTACCAATCTGTCCAGTGAGAGCCTTAGAAGCCCTGTTCTTTGCCTACTGGCCTCAGGTCACATACTTATAATGCAGCAAGGACCCATGCTCTGTGTAAGCTTTTGTTGTGTGTGTGAGCTGTTATATATGTGTGAGCTGTTGTGTGTGTGTGAGCTTCTGTTGTGAGTGTGTGAGCTGTGTGTGAGAGCTGTTGCTTTGGAAGGGAGAAGAATGCCCTTCTCCTGTAAGTTTTCCTCAGCACTAGCTCTCTCACAGGCTAGGTGCTTCAAATATACTCCTTTCACAAACTCTGTGTACTTGGGATACTTAAGTTTGTACTCATCAGTGAGGAAATCTGACAAAGACCTCCCTCCTGCATTAGGTTGTAGGAGAGCCTGAGCCCTGTTGGTTTGTTCTGCAATTTTATCCCCCAAATTCACAGTACTTAGCAAGGACAAGAAAAATAAATAACCATTAGTTGAAAAAGGAAAGAAGGCTGGAGATATGGCTCAGTGGCAGAGTATTCTTGCCTAGCACTAACAAGGTCCTGGATTCAATCCTCAGCAACACAAACTCACACAGACTCACACCAAACAAGAGAGAGAGATAACCTCAGCCTAGGTACTTTATAACCACCTTATTTTAGTCTTGTGCCAATCTTATTGAACAGGGAATTTTGAATTGTTACTCAAAAGGCTGTACCCAATGTTAGTGGTCTTCATATTATACCAGCTTTTCTTCACTCCTCTAATATTATCATCACTGTGGCTTTTTTTGGCCCACCAGGAGGTATAAAATACAGATTAAAAAGAAGTATTTATTATGTGTCAGATACTTTGTTCTAAATACTTTACCTATATAAACTTAATCCTGCAAACAAACCTATTACTCTTACTCTTTGGGTAATAAGCATAGCATGTATGAAAACCATGGACCCAAGTCAGGTTAGTGCAGAATCATTACACTGACTCTTCATGGAGCAGAACAAGTGAAATGATTTATGTGAGTGATCTTTATGATTTTGACAAGCAGGTTTTCCCTTGATATGCATACTCATGCCTTCTCTGCTGTGTGACCCTAGTCACACTTCACCAACTTTTTAGAAGCACCAGGACTGAAGATACCAACAGTAGTTGGACATGACCTGAGGTATGATCTGGTGAGAAACACTCTAGTCTGACAAGACTTCAGCTAGATTAAATATCCTTATCATATATATGAGAATGAGTATCAGAGCTGGAAAAAAAGTTTCCTGATGAAGCTAATAATTTCACTGGGGTGATAAGTGCCTCAATTAATAATAATGCATAAATGATTCAAATTGATATAATATTTCCTCTGGTGAATGTGGTAAAATTACTATTTTTTTTTCTGCGGTAAGGAAGGTCATCTCTAGATGGGTCTAATTCAAATATCTCATTTATACTGTGAAGCTGAGGGTTGAATTTTGGGGTAGGAGTCATAACATCAAAGAATGTCTAAGCTTAAAGAAGCAATAGAGGTTGTGGATTCAACACTCTCATTTTTTTTTGTTTCTTAGACAATTTATTTATGAGCACCCGTCAAAGTTTTATTTCAATCTTACTGAAAGTGAAAGAGATCTATATGAGGCCACCTCAAGATCATCTCTAGAAAGACACATTTCGAGGAAAGAAGAGAAATGAGGCTCGTTGCTGAAATGGACAGAATGCCGTCTGAATAAGATTCATCAAACTCTTACAATTCTAATAGACCAGATGGAAAACTGGCTCTGAGGCCAGCCTGAGCTTCGTGAGACGGTCTCAAAAACAAAGTGACAAGAGTGTGTTATGATCTACTGAGTGCCATTAATTCAGTTCTCTGAGCCTAAGGTTTAGGGGAAGCAAAGAGAAAAAGACTTGACAAGGAAAAAAAGCTTCTCCCTGTGAGATTCAGCGTGATTTAGCATCTTGTCAATGCACCATCCAGAATCATCTAACATTCTGCTGAAGGTCCAGGTCTTCCACGTGGACAAACAGCTCTAAACTAGAGACTGCGTCTACTTGACTGTGTTGCTTGCCTCCAATGTGGAGGAACTTCTGGAGGCACTGGCTGGCTAGAGGCACTTGCATGGAGACAGTATTCATCCTTCTCTGCCCTCCGCCTTGCTCTCCTAGTCGTGCCTGGCCCAGGCTTGAAATACATGATCTTGGAATTTGTATACCAATTGCTTCATGCTTGAGCCTCTTTTCTGAAGGAGCTAAGGCAGAATTTCCAGCTGAAGACAAAAGAATCCCCAGCTTGTCTGGAACACAGCTTTTGTGCCACGTAGCCCTCTTCTTCCTTCTAGGAAGAACTGGCATTCCTGATAAAAAATGTAAAGGCAATTTTCTGACAAAGGTTTGGTGGAATTCAGGTTTCTTTTCAAAAACACTCTCATTTTATAAGAGACAAAACTAATGCTCAGAGAGGTAGTTTAAGAAAAAAAATGAATATTTCTTTCTTTCTTTTTTTTTTTTTTGAGGTAGGGTGTCGCTTTCGTCCAGGCTGACCTGGAATTCACTCTGTAGTCTCAGGGTGGCCTTGAACTCATTGAGATCCTCCTACCTCTGCCTCCCAAGTGCTGGGATTAAAGGCGTGAGCCACCATGCCCGGCTTGAATATTTCTTTTGAACCTTAAAATGATTCAGTGAGAAAGATACCACAGGGAATAACATTTTTCATGTGCTGCCTTCCTCATTACAAAACTGGGAAAATCAGTCAATAAATGGTTGTTGCTATTAATCTTCCTGCTCATCTTCCACAGTAGCAAACACTAAATGCCAAACGTCTTCCAAGGGAAGACCACATACATGCTTCTAGGTAGCCAAGGGCAGATGCAAAGGGTTTATTGGGAAGAATGGGCATTAGGATTATATAGTTTAGACTTACTCTGGTTTTACAGGGTTGGATCAAGGAACACTTTTAAATAGATAACTGAGGGAACAAGGAGAGTGTAATCATGGTGGAGGATGTGTGTATCTCCTTTCTTTCAAGGAAATAAATATTATCTGATACTTGTCCTGAGATGGAGACACTTACTGGAAAGATGCTTTCCATTGAGGACCTGTCTGAAAGTTGAAAAAGTAGTTTGGGGGATTAAGAATAGGAAAACTGCTACAAATATAAGAGAGTCTGAAAGAGTGGTGGTCCACTTTGAACCTAGAACAAAGGTGTTCTTTAAAATTTCCCAGAAATCTTTCCTCTAAAATAAAATTATACACAAACACATACATATGTCACACATATATCTATGTGTGTATGTGTGTGTTTATGATATATGAAATCATATATGTGTATAGATACATGATTTCATGAGCAGAAAGTGCTTTATTCCTTGACTAAACAGTCTCCTTGCTGTGTCCAAAAGCAATTTAAAGAAATTATTTTGGCTTACAGAGTGGAGTTCATCACAGTAGGGAAGGCATAGCAGGCCAGTGCAGGTAAGAGCTGGTCACACTGCCCCAGAACTAGGAGGCAGAGGGTGAGCAGTCTGTAGGCTGTCCCCAGTGACCCACTTCCTCCAGTAAGGCTCCATCTAAATGCTTCCATAACTTCCCCAAACAAGATTAAGGTTTCAAATACATGAGACATTTTAGTTGCATTTTAGTGCCTTTTAGTTGCAAAGCATTTTCTGTGGCACTATGGTTTCCACAACATACAGGACCATCAGTGTGTGTGTATGTTCTGGGCAGAAAGCATGGTCTAGTTTTGCTTATCATGTATTCTGAGCAGAAGCAAAACTCCTGCTGTGTGAATCTGCAGGCTTTGCTCTGCTCACCCCTTCTGTCTTGCTCACTGTGATGAGCTGAGAGTGCAGCCAGCCAGTGTTTCTGAGGGGCCCAGCTCGAGAGGACTTGTGTGCCAGGGCTCAGCTGTTTCTTCTCAACCCAACTCCCACTCACTCTCTCAGAGGCACCAAGCATTCTATTGGAATCCACGAACATCAATTCTATGATATTGGCTAAGTTTCCAGACATGTCAAGGCCCTGTTTCTTAAAACATAGACTCATACTTGCCAAGTTTGGTATAAGGGTTAATAAGGGTTTACTAATTTTAGATATTGTGTGTCTTTACAGAGTATGCATTCTGTTTTGGGTTTGAAACAATATAATGAATGGTAGTAAGCTTTTAGTGCTTATTTTTTAAATAGTTAAACCAAAGTTTTCATTATGCACATTTGTGGGTCAACAACATCTATATTTCTCCAGTGTTTTTAAAAAAATATTTATTTGTAATAAGTAGAAAATCTGTATGAACAAGTCTTGTGTTGGTACTCCTATCTCCCTCCTCCCTGCCCCCAATCCACTGAGGGCCCTCCTCAGTGGGATTGCTGGAATGCTCCATGCGATGGAGGGCTATGAATTATGCAAGCAGTAGACAATATTTTTGGGGGGGCAATACCTCTGTGTATCCCCCCATCATCTTTCCACCCCTTCTTCCTCAAAGCTCCGTTAGCCATGGTGGGTGGGTTTTAAGTCTGCTTTACTGTTCTTAAGGGTCTATAGGTTTTTGCTTTGGACTTTTGAGTATCCTCAGTATCTGTCTCCCATTTCCTTGCATAGTTTGTCTGACATGCTGTGGAAGCAGCACTCTTGCTCTCCCCACTTCCTTTATGGTTTCACCTGGGTCCTAGATAATGTGTTAGGGATGGTTCATCTCCTGACTGGGAGTAGCCATCATCTTAGGTCTTATTGGTGGAATTGGGTTGTCCATGGTTCTCACTGCTTTCTGCAAAATACAAAGAGGGTCACCAGCAGAGAATGAGATAAATATAAGTTAAATAGGACAGACATTGCTAATTTGGTAAGATTATATTGGGTTTAGTCTCTGTAGACCAATGGTTAGTGGGAGCTTCCCCTTAGAGTCCAGGTTCTTGGCCTCCATAAGGCTTGGATCATAGTTCCAGCTAGGAGTTTCTTGCCACCAACTGGATCTCTTAGCTAACCAGAGAACTGTTGGTGCCACTATTGTGTAGATGAGCACTTCTTGCCTTGCTGGTCTCTGCTCTATATCAGTGTCCTCTGCATTCTCATACCATCAGTAGGTGTTGTATGGCAGTGTCCCTTGTTTTCTCCGGATATCATTGGCCAATTTCCTCTGGCAGCTCATGTAGCACCTTCCAGCACTATACGGGCTAACCATCTGGGAGCTGGCTTCCTTTCTGGATCCAGTGGGGTCTCTTGGTATTGTGTGATAGTAGTCTGTAGCTGCTTCAGCACTAGGGTCTTATCTTTTGCCTGGGGTGGGTATTCAAGAGCTTTGACATAAGCCTGTCTTGTTTTGGGGACTTCATAGGTCTCTCTGATCAACAGCTCAGTGTGGCAAGCAGTCAGTTTCTAGGACAGGGATATCCAGAGACACTTGTCTCAGCATTAGGCTTCCACCTACCTATGTCAGCGGTCTTCTTACCAGACATTGTCCCCATATTCCTCAAGAGCCTACTGTCCAAAAGTAAGGATTCTATGTTATTGTTTCCTTATTGATTTAGTTTTGTGTAGATCTCCCCCACCCTCCCATTCCCTGCCCACCATCATCAATCTCATGATTCCCATGTCAGGTTTGCTTACTATTCAAGCTTAACCTGATTAGGAATCACAGATGAGGGAGAATATGTGGCATTTGTCTCTCTGTTCTTGTGTGATTTCACTGAGTATGATCTAAGTCCATCCACTTTCCTGCAAATTTCATTATGTTATTTTTCCTTACTGCTGAATAGAATTCCATGGTGTATATGTTCTACAACTTTAATATCCCTTCATCCAGTGATGGGCATTTGAGTTGATTCCAATTCTTAGCTGTTGTGAATTGAACAGCTTTAAATATGGTTGTGCAAATGTCTCTGTGTTGGTAAGAGGAGCCTTTAGGGTAGATGCCCAGTAGAGGGACAGACAGCTGGGTCTGTTGAGAGCTCTTTTTGCATATTTTTCAGGAGCCCCCACACTGATTTCCATAGTGGTTATACAAGTTTTCATTCCCACCAGTAGTGAATAAGGGTTCCTTTTTGCCCACATCCTCGCCAACATCTATTGTTGGTAGATTTTTTTTTTAATGATTGCCATTCTGACTGGAGTAATGTAGAATCTCATAGTTGTTTTGATTGGCATTTCCCTGATGATTAAGGATGATGAACATTTTCTTAAATGAGATCTGGTCATTTGTGTTTCTTCCTCTGTGAATTCCCTGTTGAGTGTGCCCCATTCTTTGAGTAGGGTGTTTGATTTTTCATTACTTAATTTTTTGAGTTCCTTGTAGGTTTTTTATATTAGACCTCTGTCTGTGGTATAGTGGGCAAAGATCTCCCCCCACCCCAGTCTGATGGTGGTCTGTTGGCTCTGTGTATGGTATGTGTTTCTGTATAAAAGCTTTTTAGCTTGATGAGATCCCATTGGTTAAATGATGGCTGAGTTTCTTGAGCTGCTGGGGTTATCCTCAGGAAGTTTTTCCCTGTTCCTATATCATGGAGTGTGTCCCAAAGTTTTTCTTCCAGGCTGTGAAGAGTTTAAGGTCTTATATTAAGGTCTTTAATCCATTTGAAATCAATTTTTGTGCAAGGTGAGAGGAATTTTCTTCAGCATTTTAAAGCATTCTGGTTTATATGTCAATTTACCCTCATTAGATTATAAGCTTTCTGCTAGTAGGATGACACATGATTTTTAAGCTTTTCTGAAGTATACAAACACACTCACCTATGTTAAATTCTATGCTTTTTAATGAATTTTTCCAACTATACCATAATTACTACAATGTTGTCTTGAATAATTTCTATCAACTCAATCAGGAATCTTGTGTCTTCGTGTAAATAATTTGTTTTCAATCCTGTATGTTTTGGAAGCCCTAGTGCTTTAGGGGAATGTGGGGCAACTAGTTAGCACTCAAAGATTTATTCAGTCAATATCTTAATGAACTGATTTGATTCTAGAAATGCATCACTTTTTGCTCACAGAATCCACCTGATTTTCTTTAGCATATTCTCATTACAGGAGAAAATTTGTGAGGTCATAAGTCAAGACACTGCTTTCAGAAAATGATAAAAACATACCTGGACAGTTTGAATAATGGACTCATTTCTCCTAATTCCTAGTGGTAAATTTAATCCTGTTGAATACAGATCTAGTTAACTCCATTAGGGTAAAATAAAGTTGATTAAAATACTGAGAAAACTTGATATATATGTTATATTCTCACAAAATCAAATAAATTCATTTTTAATTGAATTTTTATCATTGCTGAAAAATTAAAATATTCTTAAGATAAAGTTTACATATACATTAATATCAATAACTGCAGAAATTCCTTTGATGTATTAAAATCATAGGTTTTTCTTCATGTTATTTTGCAAATATGGTAGCATTTAGCTTTGTGAGGACCCCTTGTTGTGGCTGGAATTTTAATCACTATTTTGAACAACCATGCAGGCCAAAACCAAAGTGACAGGGGGAGAGAATTACTAGAGGGGAACGGGATAAAATGAAATGACTTTTCACTGAAATATACTTTAATGATCTATGTTATCTTTATTTTGGTAACATGAGCCATATTTGACAGATGTTTGAATCTGTGGTGGAGCCACTGCTCTAATCGGCTCTGGCCTATGCAGGTTTGTTACCCTGCTCCTGAGGGCAAACTTCTGCTGGTTCAAGTAGAGGATGACATAGTTCTTTAGCTGGGAGTTGAATCTGTGTGTATTTACAGAATATCACCCAGGACTTTCAAGTCCCATTCTTTGTGCACATCCAAAAAATGTTGGCTAGGGAGGGTTACTATTAAAGAATTTCAAAGCTTCTCTGGGTACCTAAAGTGATAATTCCTTTTTATGAAGCATTACTTATAAATTGCAGCAATAAAGTTGTGCTTTATTCTTTTAAAATCCTAGCCTGTATGTATAATTTATCAAAATGAATCGTTTTTATGAGTTAGCTATTTGGTTTGTTATCTCAGCTCCCTGGGGACTCTTATAGTTCTAGTTACAGTTTCAGGTATAGTTATAACACAATTATGCAAAATGTGCAAATGAAACTGCAGGGAAATTACAGAGACCAGCAGCACATAAACAAGAGTATATCCGTATGATAGCAATAATGAGAGGCAAACTAGAAGTCATCAGGTTCAAGGATGAGGAAGCCAAGGGCTAGAGTGATACTAAAATGAAAGGAGAGACAGAAGATTTGACAACAGATAAGTCTTTGGCACACAATTTACATGTTAGTGAGCTCAACGGATTAATTAAAAGTCAGATAAGGGGTTAGAGGTATAACTTGGTGGTAAGGCATGTGCTTATTATGTGTGAAGTGCTGGGTTCAATCCCCAGCATCCTTAAAAACATAAGTCAACATATGTTAATTTTAGACTTGAATTATGGAATACCAAATATAATATTTGTCATGGTAGTAATTTAAGTTGTAAGAGGTTAGAAAAATTTATCAGTTCAAAACTTGTCATGTGACTTTAGTACCACATCAATTTCTATTGTTATCTTAGTTTAGAAAATATCTCATGTAAATTTGAGTTAAAGGCTATCCAGTTTTCACTCATTTTCTCAATGAGTTTACAGTAAATATTTATGACAAGTCATATGAACTCTGGCTCCATAGAACTTTTTGGGATGATAGATCACAATAAATGAATTAAAATTTCTTACAACATCATGTATTGTGTATTATTTAAAATAAGTAATAGGATAGGGAGTAGTTGAGGAAGTTATTTTAGACAAGATGATCCAGGAAAGCTTTCTTTCCATGGAGAAGACATCTGAGCTGAGATCCAAATAGAGAAGATGGAGCTAAGAAGAGCAAGGTGTGACATGCTTTATGTGTGGGACAGCTGGCAAGTACAAAGACTGAAATGGAATTAAGTTTAGTGCATTTGGAGAATAGAGCTGCTGCAGTCACCTTCATGTTGCTCGAACAAACAGAAGCAGCCGGTGGGAGGAAAGGGTTTGTTTTAGCTTAGAGACTAGAGGAAAATCTCTATGATGGCAGGGGAAAAAATGGCATGAGCATAGTCGGGACATCACCTCCTGGCCAACATCAGGTGGACAACAGCAGTAAAGAGTGTGTACCAAACACTGGCAAGGGGAAGCTGGCTATAACACTCATAAGTCTGTCCCCAACAGTACACCTCTTTTAGTAGGCTCTAATACCCAAATTGCCATCAGATGGGGATCAAACATTTAGAACACATGAGTTTATGGGGTACACCTAATTCAAACACCACAAGGAACAACATAGACTAAAAGTTAGTGAGGGAGCATGTGCCAGAAGAATATAAGAAATGATTGGGGGCAATATCATGCATTTTTATAGACCATGGTAAAGGACTGACATGTTACCTTAAAGTCAAAAAGAAAGTCAAGGAATTTAAGGAAAGCAGTCACAGGTTTATTTATATCTCTCAAGTTATTTCTGATGCTGTTTGGAGAATGGTTAATAGGAGGTAGTATAGTTTGGATGTAAAATGTGCCTCTGCAGCTTTTTATGCATTTGAATATTTGGTCCTTACCTGGTGGCGCTCTCTTGGGAAGTTGTGAAATACTTGGGAGCAGAGACTAGCTGTAGGAAGTGGGCTTCTGGGGCCTGGGCCTCTGGGTCCTCCTTCCTGTTTTCTCTCTCTCTTGGTACAGTGTGCTATAAGCAAGCAACTTCATGCTCCTGCTGCCATACCTTCCCTGCCACGAGGGACTGCACCCCAAAATGTGAGCTGGAATAAATGTTTCCTCCCTTGGGTGGCTTCTGGTCAGGCATTTGGTCACCCAGTGAGGTCATCTTCATAAGCGCTGATGAGAATGGTGTGGTAGGAAGGAGACAACTACTTGAGGAAAAGTGAAACGATGCAGCTGGCTCTGGGAAGTACACTTGGAGTAGTGAGGCCTCCTCTGAGACATATGGACAGGAATTTAGAGATTACTCAGTATGCTTAGGAGATGTCCTCAAAAGCAGTTTCATTTTGGTAGCATGCGATGGCCAATATATAGATATAGTCGAGGTTAGAGTTTTGCTGATGTAGAAAGGGTGTGGTAGTTTGAATGTTTGGCCCCATAGACTCACACATTTTTAATTAAACTTTCTTCTCGAGCCCCAAGCAGGCAGATTCTCTGCTAAAGAGGACAAGTCAGTGGGGACAGATCTTGGAGTCTAGCCCTAAGGTATGTTTCAGGGTGGGTCTTGAGTCCAGTCTTAGGTGTGCAGAAAATAGTTAGAATTCTGGTGGTTTGTGCTTGTTGTTTGTGCTTTGTGTTTTCTGGCTGTTTGATGGAGTTTCTCTGCTATCAATCTATGGAAATGAGCCAGCTTTTCCACCATTGATGCTGTTTCCCTGATGTGTATAAGCCTGAAATAAACCCCTTTCTTCCCATAAACTGATTTTGTTCAGCTGTTTGTCCCAGCAATACAAAGCCTGCTGAAACAAAGTGAAATTTCTACTGTGTAAGAGAAAAGCAAGCACTGGATTAGTGTTTCCAATGGGCTCAGGATTTTGAATACAAAAATAAATATTTTAAGAGGAGAAGATGCTTCAACTCCAGTTTTGAGAGTTAATAACATTCTTATTCAATGCAATGAAACATGGTTCAGGACACAGGACATGAGAACCCAAACAAAAGAAGAGTTGCATGTGGCCAAGCTGTGTTGTCAAGCTCCATCAACAGGGCATCAGCTCCCATCATCTGGGAAATACTCGGAGAGTTTTGAAGTTATGGTGTTCCTGTAAAGATGTAACAGCTCTAAGAATACTTCTGATGTAACAGCCTGCATATCACCTTTAAAACCTTATCTCTAAGTACTCTGTCAGTTTGGAGGACTACATTATTGACTAATTGTGTGATCATGGGCATTTTATTTAGTTCTTTTGAGTTTCATTCATAAGAGAAGTATATCACCACCACTATTGCTATTAGTATCATTACCATTCTCACCACCATCATTACAACCTCAGCCATGCTCCTCCTCTTTTTCTTGTTCAAATTTGTTTTAAAGCAACAGAATAAGTTTGTTTCATATAAATTATAGTCAATTGATCAACCTCCATTCTTTTCTGAGAAATACAGTTTGGAAAATTATTTTTATCCAAATATTAATTATTTCATGTGGCAAACATTAATTATTTAATTTGACTTTTCAAGAGACAATTTCCAAGCATATTCCAAAATAATTTTATATAAAATTAAATATATAACATATAAAATTAAATTTATATAAAATTAAATAAAGAAAAGCTCATCATACAAACAAATTAATCAAATAGTAGATGAGTCCCTTGAAGCAACAGTAATTTATGAAGAAAATCTATAAGAAGCTTCATAATAGCACATACAATTTGTATTTAATACACAATATAGATATCCTTCAAGCTAGTTAAATATGCTGTGAGATGGGGCATCAAAGAAGTCATAGTTCCTAAGGCTCTGAGATCTTAAAATAGCAGACAATCTTAAGAATCTGCCTGACAATGTTGTAAAAGGCCAAAAGAGAATATCAGCTTTTTCTACTATATTTAAAGTTTGTCTTTAAAATGAGAGCTATATACATTTTTACTAGTTGTTAATTTTATAAACTGATGTATGTAATTGAAACAGTTGCGTAGTTTCCTAACTGAGCCAAAGGCTTTCAAGGCCTGATATTTTTTAAAAGAAACTTTAAATAACATGCCTTGTGCTATTTATTATTTTGTACAGGCATAATTTAATGACTACCTATTAGGAAGATGATGATGTAGCTCTTTTTTTCTCCTTTTCCTGTGTCTTCCTCTCTCTTTCTCTCTCTCTCTCCTCCTTCTCTTTCTCTTCTCTTACTCTTGCAATATAGCAGATATAGCTTGGTAGGAGTCATGTTCAATGTTTCCATTAATTAAGACCATATAATCTATCATCCACTGAGCCAAGCAGTGAGGAGTGTAGAAGCTTACTGGGAGCTCTGTCAGTTAGCTGGGCTTTAGTGTCCCCCATCAGCCAGGGTGTTTTCACATTTTCATGAGCTGCTTGTTGATCATCTTCCCTTAGCCTTTGTCTTTAGTCTTTGAAGTCATTTCTTAGTTTTCAGATGCAAAGATTCCCCAGAGAAAGTACTGAATGCCCAGAGCCACATGCGAGAAAGTTTCCAAAAGTGTTATCTTTCATTTTGTCTGCCTGTTTTAGGTCTGGTGTTCTGCACCCACCTAGCCTGGGGAACCACAGTCTGGAGACTCTCTCATGTGGTCACGAGAGTCCACGGGAACCTGATCATGTGTAGTTGGGGAGGGACAACTGGGGAATCTATTTAGCAAACAAACTTAATGAAGCTTTTGGCTCCATTCATTTTCCCATTCACAGCCAACAGCTCTGAGCCTTTTGAACTGTAATATAAATCAGGTTGTTTTAGCTTTTCTAGCCGCTATTTAGGGATTAACTTTCTAGCTTCTGCTAAATCAGTTATCATTGTCCATATGCTTTCCAGGGTTGTTTGTGCCCCCTTTCCTTTGGCCTAGTGCTTGATGATCTTTAACCAAATACTGCTTTAAAATTATTTATTTATTTGTGGGGGGGCACCAGGGCATAGTGCTACAGCAAACAAGCTCCAGATGTATGCACCAATTTGTGAATACTGGGGAATCAAATCAATGACCCATTTGTTTCAACTTCAGAAGAAGATCAGAGTTTTATCCAAGGTTCTATCCATCCACCATCTTTAGCCAGACACCAGGAAATTTGATTCTTAACAAAACTGACTCTAAGAGTCTCTACCACAGAATACCATCGATCAGCATGGAGAGACCCTTTGAGGTCCAGAATGGTAACCATTCCCCAGGTGGTATTTAGTGTAGTGATGGAAGGCACTGCACAAGCTGCCAGGGGAAGCTGGTCAACGACAGCTGGAGCAAACAGAGACCACTGGCATGAAACACAGTCTGCTGCCATGAGTAGGCTAACCACACCTCCTATTGGGAAAGAACAGCGAACCAAGAAAGGAGCACTTGTGCAATGGAGGAGCCTAAACCTGGGGGAGGCACTCAACAGCTTTTAAATTTGGCCAAATATTCCACTTAGTGAGGGGGAGCCCTTAACTGGAACTTAGGGGATATGCACTGGAAACCCGTCTCTTGGGCTCCAGAGAAGAGATGCACCATGGGAGCGATTGATGGAGAAGTTACTATAAATAGAATCTAGGTAGTCCAGAAATGCGTATCTCTGTTAACCTATACTGATCTCACTCTCCAATGGAGACTGTTTGTATCTTTCAGAATGCAGCAAGAGAGCTGTGGCCCATCCAACCCTACCAACTGATAGCTGAGATCCTGGCAAGAGATGAGCCACCCCAGTCATACCATGGAGGATCCATATGGAATCCCCCAGAGAATGATGGGATGAACAAGGGACCCATAGCCACAGTCATTCAGTCAACAAAGGATAACCCAGTGAGACAGAAACCAACAATTTTTGACACAAGACCCCTAAGTTCTCAACATTAAAGCAGCCTTAATACTCACTCAGCACAATTCAGGGAACTGAGCAAAAGAGGGGGCAGAAAGATTGTGAGAGCCGTGGTGGGGAGAATATCCAGAGACATGCCCCCCCCCCCTCAGTAACAACACACTAGGGCCAGGAGAACTGGGCTGACTCCTAGGCTGTCCATGGTCCCCTGCCCCAAGGACTGATCTAGACGGCCCATGGAGGAGGATATCCAGCTGATTGTGGATGGGGAAGAGGGGCATTGGGGAACTGGGTATAATAACTCATTGTTTGCCCATTAAATAATGTAACTCATTATGGACAATAAAAAAGAAAGAAAATACAGATTTTCATGAGACGAATATGAAAATTCATCTAGCAGTAACGTATAATTGGTGCAAACAGATCTGGAGTGACAAATTGATGCAGTATAAACGAATTTTATTTATCTTTTTTTTTTCTTCTTCTTTTTTTTTTTTTCTGAGGTAGGGTTTGGCACCAGACCAGCTGACCTGGAATTTACTATGTAGTCTCAGGTTGGCCTCAACTCACAATGATCCTCCTCCCTCAGCCTCCCAAGTGCTGGGAGTAAAGGTGTGTGCCACCATGCCAGGTTTCATTATTCTTTTAAATTGGCATATAAATTACTAGGTTTCATTACAGCAGTTTCTTACATATGCATCATTTCATTGTTATCATTTGTCAGCTTCTCCCCGTGTATCCCCCTTCACCCCTGCTGTCTTTTGAATGGTGCCTTCCTTCCCTCAGATAAAGCTCTTGTTGCTGTTCCATGTAGCATTTCTTCTATCATCCTCTCACAAAATAATTTAAAAATAAATTCCACTTTTAATAAAGATGAGTTCTATTACTTAAACATGTCATATTAGCTCTCCAACTATAAAATCTAAAATTGGCCTTTAAAGACACCAAAACTGACAGCCTATATATATATATATATATATATATATATATATATATCTGCAAAATGACCAGGTGTTTGTATGATTATGTAAAAGTCCAGATAAATTCCACTAAGATCAAAGTAACTCATTGGACAATGACCCAGCTACCTATAGAGAGCAGAGGCTAATAAGCAAAGGAAAAGGTTTGACATCTCTATTATTTCATAAGTATGACTAAACAAAAGGAATTATATGACCATGGAGTCTCAAGTGTCTTTTCTAATGAATTAGGACATGAGAGGACAGTCTGTGACAAAAGATTTAAGTTAAACAAGTAAACCAATGGTTCATTCATTCATTTATTGCCTTCAATCACTTCCACAGCTGGTGTGAATATTTGCTAAGTTTCAAATGAGGAAAAGCCAAAGTGTGTTACAATAATTAACTTATAGAAGCAATTAATTTAAGCATCATATACATGAACCTTATTATGTATTAGCACATATGGTTAAGGTTGATCATAAATTATATCTATTTAATCTTATGTCAAGGACCATATGGACATTTTTTTTTGTCAAATGTACACGTCTTAACTAAGGTTATTCATTGCATTGTATTAATTACCTTAAAATAAAAGCCTTTTGTTTTATTTGCATGGCTCACATGTTCTGTTGTTTTCAAGATGTTTTACAAAGTCAAGATTTGCTACCACATCTTGGTACAGAATCCAAATGAAAGTTCATTTTTCTGGAATAAAATAATGTATTTTTTTAAAAAAAAAACTTCTCTTTGTAAGTTTAAGGTTAAAAACAACACAGTTTCTCTTCTCACATGAACTCATTATGTTAAGATATCATAATAAAATTTGTTGATGGCTTTTCTTTAAGACTTCACCAGGTGATATTTGGAAAGCATGCATTAAACTCCTATCCACATAAGGAATTTTGTGAAACTCTATGTTGATACAAAAGTATACATTTGGTGTATTGCTTCTTTGCAAAAATGACTTAACTCATCAAAATGATCACTCATAGCATGAGATCAATAGACAATACAAAAATTAAGAAAAGAAAGATAACCCAAATCACTTATTATGACATTAAGTTTCCATAAAAAATCCTGGTAGTTGTAACAAAAAGAAAACAATTTTAACTGTGTAAGTTTCATTTATAAACAATGCTTGTTTTAGGAATTTTTCTACCACAAGGTTGTGAAAAATATCCACATCCTCCAAATATTTCATGATATTCATTGCTTATTTCATTGATAATAATACTTGAATATAATAGTATAAACACCTGAAATTATCCTGGATAAATGAACATTTATGATAGTCTATATTTTTCATGTTCTTATCTTTGGCCAGTTACTCTTTACTAATAAATTTGTGGTTTAAACAAATGTTTTGTTTATATCTCATGTGGCACAACTTCAGATTTATAAATTAACAACATGCCTTTAATCCCAGCACTTGGGAGGCAGTGGTAGGAGGATTACCATGAGTTCCAGGACACCATGAGACTATACAGTGAAGGTCAGCCTGGGCTAGAGCAAGACCCTACCTCAAAAAGAAAAACAAAACAACCACCCCCCAAAAAACAACAACTATGATTTTAAAGCCACATAAAACACACATAATTTGTTTTGTAATTGTGAAAGATAATGTCCTCAATTGGTATGTCTAATATCCAATGATATTAGATATATGATATTAGGCCAGACATTTCCTTTTGCCCAGCAAACTAAGAGTGTTTTTATGTTGTTCACTTTATAAGCCTTTGAGTGGTTCCTTATAAGTAGGAAGTTCACATTGTGTGTTTGGCCTTATTCCACTGAACTTTATTTTCCCTTTCTTCAAATGACAAAAGATTTCAAATTCCTTCCCCATCCACATCAACAGGGAATGTAGTTGGTGGTCACTCAATTCAATTGAACAAATGTAAAAGAAATTTAGTTTCAGCTACATTTATACAAATCAAGCTGTTCAATGCAATGTGAAGTTGAGACTTGTTTATAGCTTTACAACTAGAGCCTCAGTTGTGAACAAGCATTTGTAAAGTTATCCTTTTAAAGTTAAATTTATAGAACTGATTACAACTGCTTGATCATAATGTTCCTTTCAGACACATGATTTATGAGTAGGAGTTGGCTTTAGGATGTTTTCAGAGTCTTTGAATTCAAGGATCAAGTGTTATTATCTTTACTTCTCCAGCAATTAATAAAATACTTGGCAAAGAATATTTAATTAATATTTGATGACTGGTAAAAATTTAAAAGCACATTGATATCAATAGATTTAGTGAACAGTACCAAATGTATAAACTGTTTATTCTAACATCTAATGTCCATAACAATTAGACTAAGAACAAATGTTTTTCAATAATACCAGATATAGTCACACATTAAAGTCTACTCTATGTCAAAGTATTTATAGCTATCTACCTACCCAGAGGTTTATTTATCTAAATTGAGGCTCATGGTCCTAAAATATGAAAACTATGGGTCATTCTCTCAGAATGAATTGAAGTGAATTTTCATCAAAGTTTTATTGGAGATAGCACTTAGAAGCCTGATAGAAAAGTATTTAAAATTGTACCTATGTAGAAAGAATTTTAATAAAAATATAACACACAAGTCAATTGTGGACAGCATGAGGAATCCTCAAGATTCCTCAGGGATTTTGTAGTGGGTAACTTCCAACTGCAGTCCTTACATCATTGAAAGTCTGGGAATATTCAAGAACATCTTTATTTATTATTTTGATTTTTAAAATTTCATGAGCACCCAATAAAATATTTTCCCAGTAAAACTGGCTAAAAGCCAAGCTGTCCTTATGTTTTAGCCAGTTAAAACTGAAGAAATACACACTGAAAACTTTTCAAATTGGCATGCATCTAAGAAACTGTGCTATATCAATGATATTAACAGGATGGTAACAAGTAAATTTGTCTATATGATTCTAACACAGTAAATAAACACTTTTGTTGCTTAAGAAGCTCTCAAGTAGTGGCCATTTTTTATAATTATTTTTTATTGTCCATAATGAGTTATATTATTTAATGGGCAAACAATGAGTTGTTATCCCAGTTCCCCAATGCCCCTCTTCCCCATCCCCCATCAGATAGATATCCTCCTCCTTGGGTAGTCTGGATTAGTCCTTGGGGCAGGGGACCATGGATAGCCTAGGAGATAGCCCGGTTCTGCCAGCCTTAGAGTGCTGCTACTGAGGGAGGCCATGACTTTGGGTATTCTCCCCCACCAAGGCTCTCACAATCTTTCTACCCCTCTTCTGCTCAGTTCCCTGAGTCGTGGTGGGTGAGAGTTAAGGCTGTTTTATTGTTGAGATCTTAGGGGTCTCTGTACTTCTGATTTAGGTTTTGTCAAAAATTATTGGTGTCTGTCTCATTGGCTTATCCTTTGATTGGCTGTGGTCCTGGGTCACTTGTTCATCTCATCATTCTCTGCGGGGTTCCATAAGGATCCTCCACAGTATGTCTGGGATGGCTCATCAAGGGTCTCTTGATACTGATAGATGGCTTTCTGTGGTCTCTTCAGCAACAGGGTTTTGCCTCCGAGTAGTGGCCATTTTTAACACACAATTTAAAAAAAAATTATTCTTTCTCATATTTTTATATATGTTATTTGCTGGAACAAGCCTTTTAAAAGTCACATTTTTTTTTAAATTCCTCCAGTGCTCTGAATGCTTTAGATGACAGTAGGAGGACTAATGTGTTTTGAATTTATGTGTGACCAAAGACAGTTTCTAGAGATCTGTGTGGACAAAATTATCAATTGTGAAAATAAGTAGAAACAGTGACTTATATCAGTTACATAGAACAACTGAAGAAATAACATTCTTGTACTTAAATAAAAATGAACATTGGTAAACTCAATGCAATATTAGAAAATTCACCTAATGAAAGCAAGAAAGCAAGGAGTATTAAAGGAATGTAGGGACTGCAGAGTTAGGACTCATTTACATCATGACCTTGAACATTTTCTGCTCTGAACAGAGAAAGTTAGCCAGATTTTCCTACCTAGGCTCTGTTGTTTCATCTCTTTCAACTAGAATGATTATGTTTTAAGACACTGAATTTATTTGAAAATCTTGTATTAGTTTTATTGTCAGCCATCTTAGTTTTAAAATTTTTTTGTTTATGACAATCTCTAAGGTCTCCAAAGTTATAAGAGAACACATAATGAAAAATATTCATGACAAATGAGATGACCTGCTTCTTTGATTTGCAGTGGAAACAAATCAGTTTTCCAAAGTGAGAGATGAGCAACTATATTTTCTAAAAAAATTTCTTTAAAAAAGGCAACTTTTCAAGCTTGTCATAGTTGAAATATTTGAGAAGCTTAGTGGGACTTAGTCCAGGGATATTTGCCACATATTAAAACTGGAGAAGGTTGGTTGTAAAAGTTTTAGCATTTCCACATGGTTAATAAAGAACCACTAAGCACTACTGAAATAACCATAGACTTCTCCCTGTGGGACCTAACTTAGCCAGCTTTGTAAAACTTAATTCCTTGTGTCAATGTTTTGTGAAGCTACAATTTTTATTTTTAAAACAAAGCATTTGAGTCTTGCCTCTATCAAAACATGGATCAAGTAATAAGAATGATTTGTTGAATTTAGAAGACAAGAAGACCATGGTAATGAGAAACTTGGAACATATCCTTTATCCCTACATGTTTTTAATGAAAACACAAATCTTATCATTTCCTTAAAATATTATATAAGAACGTTTTGAACTTCCACAATTAGAACCCAGTCCCCATACCCCACCCTGCAGCACAAGTAATTGAATTGAGAATTCCAAGGATAGGGGATTATTAGCACCACATAGATGGTGCTCATTGTCTTTCAATATAATCTGAGGTTTGGGGAATCATGTATCAGTTTTTACATCACCAATTACTTGATCAGCAATAGGCATTAGCATTAAACAGTATGAACCACTACACTGATGAAAAGCACACCAACTTCTAGGAAGCAGAGTAAAATGAGAGAAGGTAGAGGAAAGATAGAGGAGAGAGAGAGAGAGAGAGAGAGAGAGAGAGAGAGAGAGAGAGAGAGAGAGAGAGAATGCCTCAGCAAAGACTGTGGTTAGGTGTTTCCTATCAATGATGCAAGCAGGTTCCTTTGTAACATAATCTATGTTTTCATGAGCTGATCATTTCCTGTACTGGTAATATTAATTAATCTAGTGTAGATAGTTCTGTGTCTCAGGCCAATAAAATTCAACAGGGTAGAGCATTTTATCATCTTCCAGGTAGTCAGTCAGATGAATGCTGGGGGATTCTTGAAGGTAAAGGCAGCCAGCAAGGAGGCACTCCATCTCTGGTCTCAATCCCCCACCTGGCACACACAGAGGAGAATAATTCTTGTCCCCATCATGTTGTCTGAATATGAAGCCTCTTCCAGCCCCTTCTTCCAGCTGTTTCTCTTCCATTCTCATGTATATCTCTGAGGTGGAACACATTCTACATAGAGCAACTGGACCAGAAATCTAACTATAAAGTCCTTAGATGGCTTCATGGAAGAAGCTAAGTTTTTGCCTCAGCTTACAAAGTTCTAACTGCCACTTTTAACAGCATTTTCCCTGCATCTCTCTCAAGTTCCTGGAATTACTAAGCAAGTGCCTCCTTTCAACACATTGTTCTATAGATCTAGATTTATTCTTCTTCATATCTGGCTAGATAATGTCAACCATCATATTTCAGGAAACCCACCTTGTCACGCCCCACACACTGTTGTATCTTTCCCCCAGAAACACTTATCATGAGTTATTATTAGAAGATGATTTGATTTTCACTGTTTTATCTCTCAGGTATATTATAAATTTTACAAGGCCAGGCACCGAGATCAGTTTGCTCAGGATATGCTTCGAAGGCACCTTAAGGGTGAATGCTCAAGGAATGGCTGAATATGTAAATGGTGACTTTGTACAGCTCTTCCTTTCCAGCATCTTTGTGAAAAAACAGCAAGATGCAAAAACAAGTTCAGGTACAATGCTTTTAATTAAGTGACTTAGATGGTAGCCAGTTTTGACTGGTTTTTAAACATCTGTACTGAGTTGACAGATCTGGATGGAAGAGTTTTATTTGGAAACTCACTTAGAATTCTCAAATGACATTCTTTGTTAATATCTCACCACTGTCCACTTCTAACCCATTCATAGAAAGCTATACTCTTATCTGGCATGTTTGCCATACTTAATTATAAATACTTTTCTAACAAAAATTAATTATTCCCCTTATTAAAAGGTGCTGATATTTTACTGAAGGACCTCCTTCAGCAGTCTGCCTATGTATTCCTGCTACTTATTAAATAAAAATTTCAGTTTCAAGATCTGAAAAGTTTTTAAGAAAATAGCTAATGGGCTTATTCAGAGAGTCAAACTCTAAAATAACCAAATATGAGAACTAATTAAATAATACCCCTCTTGGGTTGGGGAGATGGTTTAATCGGTAATGTACCTGCCTCACAAGCATGAGGACCTGGGTTTGGTTCTCCAGCACTCACATCAAAGCCAAGTGTGGTGGTACATGCCAGCTCAAGGAAGGTAGAGACAAGTGATTGCTGCAGCTTGCTGATTTGTTAGTTGAATCAGTGAACCCCAGGTTCAGCCAGGTTCAGGGAAAGACCCTGTCTCAAAAAAGTAAGGTGCAGAGTGATTGAGAAAGACCAACCAGTGCTGATCTCTGGCATTCTCACACATGTATTCACATGTGCACATGTACCCCAACACATATACATGTGCACACATGAACGTGTACACACAAATACAGCACACACACACACACACACACACAAGAACTCTCTTCTTTTCATATGAAAATATACATTTTTTTGGAATGTTGGTCTTACTAATTTGCCCAGGCTAGTTTTGAACTCCTGACTCAAAAGAGCCTCTCACTTCAGGCTCCAAAGTTTCAGCCTCCCAAATACTATGACTGCAGGCATGTGCCATAATGCCAAGGTTTCATTTGACTAGTTTCATATGAATACTTTTCAATTGAGAGAGAAGAGTAGAGGAGGGGAGAAGAAAGATGATCAGAGGAGAGGAAAGGAAAATTTAAAAAAAGAGAGGCTTCCAAGAGCTTCTTAACACCTCTCCCCTCAACATCCCTTACCTATGTGGCCAACAATTGATTTTAGCAATGAAAATTTCAAATTCCAGATTCAAGGCAGTTGTGGGTAAACCACGATGATAATTGGTCACCCCTAAAAGTATGGCACAAGGGCTATGTGTGTGTCTATCTGGATAGAAGAATGGGACAGACGGATCCTGCCTAGCTCTGGGAAGACAAGAGGAGGACCTGCCATTTAAAGGATGTCCTTGAGTGTCACGAGCCAATTTCAAAGTGACACATAGTGCTATTCACAGAGCTGGAGTTGTGTTGTCTATCAATGACAACTTGTCGGTATGGTCTGGAAGAACAGGAGAGTGCCCACAAAGCAAGGTTGGGATTGAACCCAATGAAGAAGACACATTTTCTCTAAATCTCCAAAGTGATGGGAAGACTAATGTGTAATTTTATTGACTCTAGTTTTGAATATTTTAAACAAATTACTGACTTGACAGCTACAATAGTAATTTCTATTCAGAAAAATTACTATTTCAACTTCACAATTTCATTTCATTAGTTCACAGCTTGATTTTAAGCTCAAAGAATTTCAAAAGTCTGCCATGAGTTCATTTCTCAGCTACACTGGAAGTTATGGAAATGATCTGTAGAACACAGATGAACACATTATGATGAATGATTACTAGAAGATGATAAAGTATAATAAAACTTGTTTTCACATTAAAATTTCTTTTAGAAAAAGGAATTAGTGTGAAAAATAGTGTAAAAAATCTCCCAAGTTGAAAGTAATTCATGTTGCTCATGATGTATTGGCAAAATGTTCTCATTTAGTAAATTCTGACTCAATTTTTCAATACATTTTTACAGACCCATCTTGACCTGAAAAGAAACCATTATCCTCAAAATTATTCTCAAAGATGAAGTCGGTGCTTGTAGTTCTCTTTCTTTTAGAAACTGTAGAACTTAAACAACTCAGTATCAAGGAAACAAATCTTAATAGACATTTCTCAAAAGAAAACACACTAATTTCCAGTGAGTACATGAGAAATACTGGGGAAATGCAAATTTAAACCATAATGATATGTCAGCTCATATCTATTTGGATGGCTATTATCAAAAATTGCAAGAGATAATAAGTGTTGGCAAAAACATGGAGAAAAGTGAGCCCTCACATGCTGCTGCAGGAATTACAAATTAGTATATTTGATTATTATGGGGAATAGAAGTAGAATTCTTTTAAAAATTAAAATAGAGCTGCCACACACCCAGAAATTTCACTTCTGGGTACATATTCAAAAGTTTTGAAGTCAGTATGTCAAAAGGATACCTTCCTTGCCATGTTCATTGCAGCTCAATCACAACAGCCAACCTGAATGTCATCAATGGGTCATCAGATTCAAAAGAATGTACTCTATATGCACATTTTATTCAGCCTTAATGTTAGAAAATTTGGCTATTTACAATATCATACATAAACATAGCAGATATGATGGTACTGAAATAAGCTAGGTTTAGGCAGATACTGTGTGATCCCATTAAACATGGAAATAAGAAAGTTGAATTCATAGAAGCTTCATGAAGCATTATGATAGCCAGAGGCTGCTGATGGGAGGAAGGCCGGGGAGACTGTGGTAAAGATCAAAGATTTCAAATATGAAAAATAACTTTCAGAAGCTTTATCCCACAACATGATAACTATAGTTAGTAACAACTTTGAAATTTCTGGGAGGGGATTTTATTAATTTAATTTTTGTGAGATCCTGGGGTTTGAACCCAGGGCTAAACACTTACCAGGTAAGTGCTCTACTACTGAACTATATACCCTTGGTCCCAAGAGAGCAGATTTTAAATTGTTCTTAGATCAACCCCTCCCCTCAAAGCAGGTGGACTTATGTATAAGCATAGCTCCTCACACCCTTCTCCCAAGTGTACTGCTGCTGTCCGATTCACCATTCATCTCCACATGCCTCTCCTGCCAAATTGCACAGCCCTCCAATGTCAAATTGGGTGTGTGTCTAAGCACAGTTGCTTGTTTTAAATGTCTCCTCCCAAGTTGCCCACATGTGAGTGTAGACTCAGCCCTCCCACATGTGAGTGTAGACTCAGCTATTTGCTCTGAACACTCCTCCCTCTGCCCATGCCACCATATAATGCAAATATCCTGGCCTGAAAAATCAAAGGATAGATATACTCTCTCAGCCAAACTAAGGACACCTTACCTACTCCACTAACAAATTAGAACAAATTCTTTCTACAGCTGAACTTTAAGCAACCCCAAACTGAGCAAAGACAAACTAAGAAAAAGGAACACCCAGTCATAGGAAGACCATTCCAATCACTGACTTAAAAAAGGTGTGCCAAAAGACTTAATCAACACAGTACTTCCAGATGGGATAAGTCTCAACACAAAATGTATAACATGAAAAACCAAGAATGTCCAATAGTGGTGAAGCATTCATGCTAAGTGAAATCATAAGAGTAAGCATATCTAAGAGATGTGCACAGAGCATTCCTCCTAATAACTATATAGTACACATTCTTTTCAGCAATCCATAGGATTTATTCTAAAATAGATCACATGTTAGGACACAAAGCAAGTCTCAACAGAAAACTGAAATAACTCAAATTTTATCTGACCATGATGCAATAAAGCTATAAATTAACAAGAAAAACTATAGAAAATACATACTCTTTGAGATTAAACAACTCACTATTGAGTCATAAAGACGTTATTAAAGAAATCCAGAAGGAAATCTTAAAGCTTCTAGAACTAAATGATAATAAAACTCAACATACCAAAACCTATGGGATATAATAAAGGCAGTCCTTAGAGGTAAGTTAATAGTTCTAAGTACCTACATTACAAAAACTGTGAGATCTCAAATAAAAAACTTAATGATGCACCTGAGACCTTGGAAAAACAAGAATGAATCAAAGTCGAAAGTATTAAACAAAAAGAAATAATTAAGATGATGGCCGAAGTCAATGAAACAGAAAAGAAAGAGCAAATAAAGTAAGGAGAATTGATAAAAAAAAAGATGTGATTTTTTTGAAAAGATACAGAGATAAACTCCTAGCCAAATTAACCCAAAGGAAGAGATAGAAGACTCAAATCAATAAGATTAGAGATGTAAAGGGAGACATTAAAACAGATACCAATGAAGCTTAGAATATCATAAGGATATACTTCAAAAACCTAAATTACACCAAATTGGAAAATATAAAATAAATGGATAAAATTATAGATGCATCTAACCTACCAATGTTAACCTACCAAGATTAGAAAATTAATTTAAACTGATCTATAACCAATGAGATCAAACTAGTAATAAAATATTACAAAGTCAAAAAAGTCCAGGTCCAGATGGGTTCACTGCAGAATTCTATCAGACCTTTAATGAACTGAAACCAGTGCTTCTCAAACTATTCCATAAAACAGAAAAGGAAGTGACTTTCCATAACTGCTTCTCCTAAGCCAGCATTAAAACTAAAAACAATACCAGAGAGAGACACAACAACAAAACTATAGATCAATAACCCCAATGAACATTCAAGAACATGTCAAAAAGATCATTCACCTTGATCAAGATGAATTTGTTCCAGAGATGCAGGGATGGTTCTACAAACATACATAAATAAATGTAATTGAGATGGTTAAATTTTGTTGTCAACCTGATCTGTTTAGGAATCCACAGGCATTCATTTGGTTGAGTCTCTGAGGTAGCTTCTAGGAAGAAGGAAGTCATTATCTCAAAGTGAACCCTTCCCCCAGAGTAGGTGGCCCTCCTGGGGGGCCTTGATGCAAGGAAGCTCTGGGAGAAGAGGATTCCTTCCTCTCACCTGGCTACAGGTACTGCTTTCTGGTTAATGCCTTCACTTGCACTTGCATCTATTATGTTAGGCTATCTTTCCTCAGTTTGTAACCAAGTTTCCTCAGCCTTTCAGTGTGGACTGAAGAACAGCATCTCTTCAGGAAATGTTCAGGCCTTCAGTGTTGGATTGGAACTGTTGAGGCATCCAGCCACATGGACTGAGGGTCCATGACCCTCAAGCACACAGACTGCTATTATTGGACTGCCATAAACAAATCCAGCAAATTCCCTTTTAATACAATTCATTCCATTGATTCTGTTCCTCTAGAGAACCCTGACTAATGTTGTAATATATCACATAAATAGTTAAGGAGAGAAATTGCATGATCATCTCATATCAAAAGGCTATTGACAAAATGCAACATCATTCCTACAGGGTTATAAAAATAAAAAAAAAAACACTGGAGAAACTAGGTATGGAGAAAACATCCATCAACAAAATAAAGGCTATATATAACAAACCTATAGCAAATATCATGCTAAATTGGGGAAAATTCAAAGCATTTGCACTAAGATCTGGAAAAAGACAAAGGTGTCCATCTTTGTACTTCTATTTAATATACTGGTGGAAGTTTTAGCTAGAATCAAAAGAGAAAAGAAAATAATAGAAAGGATTCAAACAGGAAACAACTCAAACTACTGTTATTTACAGATGATCTAATTTTATATATATATGAAATATATATATATACATATATATGTAATTAGATCATATATATATGATATATATATAGATATATATAGATATATATATGAGATCCTAAAGATTCTACCAGAAAACTACAAGAGTTGATAAACACCATTAACAAAGTGGCAGGACACAACATAATACAGAAAAATCAGTAGTCTTCTTATTCAACCATGACAAGCATACTTAGAAAAAAATCAGGGAAATAATTCCATTTACAATAATCACAAGAAAGTAAATAAATTAGGGCTGGAGAGATGCTTTAACAGTTAAGGCATTTGCCTGCAAAGCAGAAGGATCTGAGTATAAGTTCCCAGTGCCCACATAAAGCCAGATTCATAAGGTTGCCGTGGCTGGAGGCCTTGGCACACCGTTTCTCTCCTCTCTCTCTCTCTCTCTCTCTCTCTCTCTCTCTCTCTCTCTCTCTCTCTTTCTCTCTGTATGTGTGCATATGTGTGTCTGCCTCTCTCTTTCTAATAAATAAATAAATAAATAAAGTATTTAAAAAATAAAAAATTAAATAAATCAGATTATTTTTAACAAAGAAAGTAAAAGAAATTTACAATGAAAACTTGAAAATACTGAAGAAGGAAATTGAAGACATCAATCAGAAGATAAAAATATCTTCCATGCTCATGCATTGGAATAATTAATATCATGAAAATGGCTACCCTGTCAAAAGTAATAGATTTAATATAATCTTAATAAAATGTCTACTACCATTCTGTACAGAAATAGAAAAATATTGTTGAAATTCATATAAAAACACAAAAGACCCAAATAGCCACAGTTATCCTCATCAACAAGAATACTGTTGGAGGTATCACAAGATACTACATATACTACAGAACCACAGTAACAAAAATAGTCTGGTACTAGCCCAAGAACAGATATGTAGACTAAATAAAATATAGATCTAGGTATAAGTTGATGTAATTTTAGCCACTTGAATTTTGACAAAGATAGCAAAAATATACATTGGAGAAAATTTTTGGCTTTGATTGAAGGCAATTCAAAAGTAGAGTCTAAGATTACTTCTACTGAGGCCAGGTAGATTACATGGTAGCAGGAAGAAACCTACAATTCATTAGTTAAAGAAAACTGCTTTCCCCAAATGTTAGTGCCAAGGAATACCACTATTCTTAAAGGACAAGACTAAATACAATCATAAAAAGGTTTTGTTTAAGATTTAAAAAAATATATTTGTTTGCAAGGGAAAGAGAATGAGAATGAGAATGAGCAAACTTGAGAATGGGGCACCAAGTCCTCCAGCCACTGCAAAAGAACATGTGACACTTGGTTCCTCTGCCTTTATGTAGGTCCTGGGGAATCTAACCATTGGTTGGGCTTGCTGACAAGTACCTTAACTACTGAGCCATTTCTGAGATTTTTTTAAAATAATAATACTTCAAAACTATAGGTTAAGATCACATACGGGATCAGACCTGTTAACCTTGTTATGAGTAAAAATGCAGAACACAGAAAAAGAAAAGAGCATTGCCCTTTTCTTCACTGAAATAAATGTCAGGAAAATGTTAAAGGTTAGAATTTCCTGATTCTGAAATGACACCTGAGTGGGGGAAGTCTTTAGGAAGTAGCATTAATGACCACCCTATTAATAATAGAGCAAGCTATGGGGAATATAAGTAATCCACATGTGGTCACCAATCTTAGATGTGAATGCCCATATCCGGTTCAGAATGTTCAATTTCACATAAAAGGATCAAGCTGTTCTTTCTGAGTAAGCAATGGAGATGAGAGCATAGACAGGCAGGATCCTCTCTCTGATGTAGGTGCACATGGAGGCAGTGGTGCCACAGATAGCTGAGGACTCAGATCTGGCTATGGTAAGCAGTTACTGAGCCAAGGCTCTTGGATTTAAGCAGCAGACAAAATCTAAGTGTGATAAATTAAAGTATAATAAGCTTTCATAGAACATACCTTTTGTGTCATGACACCTCAGCCACAATATATATATACATGGTTGGTCTATGAGCACAGGCATGTTTAGCATTGGGTGATACTTTTTCTGAAATGCCATCCTAGGCATATGATTGCCTGAAGTATTATATTTTTGGTATGTCTATTTTTGAGGTAGGGTCTTTCTTTGGCCCAGGCTGACCTATGTAGTCTCAGGGTGGCTTCAAATGACCAGTTACCCTCCTACCCCCGCCTCCCAAGTGCTGGGATTAAAGGTGTGCACCACCACCCCTGGCCTAAAGTTGTGTTTTATTTTTTATATATACTCTTAGCCAGCCACCAAGGTTTGAATCCTGGCTCTGCCATTTAACAGCTATTTATGAACTAAATCTTTCTGGTACTTTATTTGCTCACTTATAAAATTGGAAAATAGTCGAGTGAATAAGCAAATGCCTGACATATGGTTACTGCTCAAGCACTGCTACTATCATCACCACTCTGGCTTATGTCTGTATTACTGTTATAAACTAAAATACATCAGTGGATTGTAATAGATATATTTCAGGGTTTATGTTCCACCCACAACTTTTTCCTAATGACCTGTCTTTACAGTCTATTGAATGTGAAGTTTAGTTGACTATAAATATTTTGTGTCTGTCTCACTTTCCCTGGCTTTAGATGACTGGAAGACGGGTATGTGTTTGATCTGGAGCCAATTAGCTTAATGGATGGCCGTGGAAATTCTGGGTGTTTTTTAAAAAAAAGGCCATCTAGATTCTGGGCTAAAGTTAAGCTCAGGGCAGAAGAAATCAAATTCTCATTGAAGTTATGAGAACCAAAACTCACAAGGAAGCAGCAACAGGAAACTTGTATATAAAGAGAAAAGAAGAAATACAAAAATATGAAAGGAAAGAGAAAGAAAGGAGACCAGAAGGGAGAAGAAATGGAGAAGAAAGGAGAGAGGAAGGAGGCAGAAAACGGAAAGGAGAAGAAGAGGGAGGAATGGAGGAATACAAGGAGGTGGAGAAAAGAAGAAATAGAACTTCAGTCCTCAAAGCCTTGCTGGTTCCTACCACTAATCTCTAGTCCTTTACTTTTCAACACTTGCTGCATGTTTTGTGTTTACTGGCACTTGTTTATATGAGTTTTTTCTACATCAGGTTATGGTATCATTAAAATATATACAGCATAGGGATCTCAAGCTAGTAAATAGAGCCCTGGAGTCTGGTGGGAGGTGGTTGTTTATGCCGCACTGCTAGAAACTGAACCCCATGTGTGTATGCACATTCTAAGCAAGAGTTGTACTACTGAGCTGCATTCCCAACCCGGGACTCCAGCGCTAGCTAGGCAGGGTACTGTCATTGTCTCTCTTCTCATCATTTTTGCTTGTCTGGTTTGGTGTGATTTTGTATAGGAGGAAAGAATGTAGGGCAGCAAACACTCAATTCTTTTGAAGTTCTGATTAAAGACTCTACTGTGGGCTCCAGTTTTTTTTTTTTCTCTTTCTTAAGCCTGAGTTTCCTTCAAATCTACACAATTCTGTGAAGAATAAAATTCACCTCTCTTCATAGAAAGTCCTTTCTCTGAATACTTTAAGATAGATTTACAAAAGCAGTAACCTTTTTATTCAGAGAATTTGGACTCATGGACCATTAACATAATAATATAATGAGTTTCTGTCTATCCCAGGCTCCATGCTAGTCAAAGCCTATCCAGAGTGTTTCAAAGAGAAAAGGTTCCACAAAATACCGATAGAGGTTTCTGAAAAATAGGAATCCTGTACTTAAATACATTGGCATGGGTTAAACCAAAGCCTAACAGAGCCTCTGTAGGAATAAATACGCTCGTGTCCCTTGGGATGTGTAAGAGCAGACATGTGTTTTAGGAGGTACTGCTTCTTCAAGTGACACTGAGAGCACAGCTTGGAACTTCTAATCTGTATTAATGGTGTTAAACTGGGTGGTGTTTGTCTTCCTTGTCCATCTGCACCTTCTAATCAATGACTGCAGACACTGAATTGTCACTGTTCCTATGTCAGGATGCTGTTAGAGCTCCTCGATGTTCAGGATAGTTCCCACCAAAAGAATCTTCTGAATCAAATGTCAGTAGTGTTAGTGTTGAGAAAGCCTGTTCCAGATCATAGTAACTAGATCGTTTATATTTACAGTAATCTGAAGGATGGAATGAGAACAGGAAGCAGCTTTCCTAGGGAGCACCTCCTTTCCCAGACAAAACTGCTTACATAAAAGTAGCTCTTAAATATCCCAGAATCTGTATCAGATTAAGTTCTCTGTGGGCTCCTGGTGTTTCCCATTTAACAAAAAGCTTTACAAAATTTCTTTCAGCCTTATTATATTTATTCTTTTAAAAATATTTCAAATTTACAACATAAAAGGAAAATAATAACAAAATAACTTGGTAATTTTTTCCCTAGCTTTATGCCCTCTCTAGATGCATACAGTCTAATTTATTTTAACCACATTTGGTGGGAGATAATCAGTGTCAGAAGTGTCCACAGTTAGAATGAAATGCAATTTTAAGAACTGTCCCCTCTCTCCATCCCTCCCTCTCTCCCTTTGACATTAGCTCCTCCCTCAGTGTTCTGGTCTCCTTTGGAGTCACCCATTTTCTTCTTTTTCACCTTTGTCCCCTCTTTCTCTCCCTCCCTCCCTCCCTTCCTTTCTTCCTTCCATCCTTCCTTCCTTCATTTTGCATGAATTTTTATTTTCTTCTCCCTTTCTCTACCTTCCTTTTTGTCCTTCTTTTTCCTTTTTCTTTTGTTTTTGATAAGTTTTTGCTCTGTACACTTGCTGGTCTTTCAGTACTCTTGTCTCATCACATTCTGCTGAGAGCTTGGATAATAGGCATGTGCCACCACACCCAGCAGAATTCACTCTATGAAAGCATCATTAACCATCCAAGTCAGGCACGTGTTCATCATACAGGAAGAGACAGGGAAATGAAGCTTACCATCCATGCCAGGGAATCCATTTATGGTGCAGGAAGAGGACAGGGCAATGAACATTGGCATAGAACCAGCAGGGTACAGGGTTTGTCTCTCAATTGTACCCTTTAAGTGACTTAGAGTTGATAGTCTAAAACTTGAGGATATCTCAAAGGCATTATTCATCATTGGGAAGCATTATTGCCAGAGACATATCCCAGCAATCTTCCACGTACACTAAGCAATACTAGGGCACATCCTCCTTCCTCCTCCTTTGATTACCAATATTCCCTATTCAAGGAATTGAAATTTGTCTTGGAATGCCTACTCTTACTCTCTAAAGCTCAGGAAAGGCAACCTGACTGAGGTGCAGTGGAAGCCCCTGCCTAACTTAACACAGCTGTCCATCTCTCTTGACCATTTGTAGTCACATTCATTGCTGGGACACAGATCAGATAACAAGGATATGGAGGGGCTATATCTTTTACTCATGTTTCCTCAAGCTTAAAATAAGGCTTGATTTTTTTGTCCATCTGCTCCTTAATATGTCAGTGTTAGTAAGGTAAACCATTTTGTTTGTAAGTACAATAAAAAATAGGAAAATTGAATAATTGCAGAAGTCTTTAATAATAATGTGGGAAAATGCTTTGGATTTGCTTCAGGGTGATATATTAAAAAGATCTCAGGGAAACTGAAAACAGCAAAGTTTAATTCCCTTTAAGATTAGATAGGGATGGCCCATAAAGGAAGAACCACTCCATGTGCAAGCATGCCCTTGTTCTCAGATAGTTTAGGAAGCAGGACATTCACACAGCTGTAAGTAGGAGTCATCTGGAACCTCATAGCTATTCTGCTGTGTCATTAGTGCAATCTCAGCTCCTTCCTCCTTTCAACACACTTTTATTTCTTTCTGATCTACACCCCCTGCCCTCACCAAAGGCCAAAGACACTAGGAGCCAATGCCAGTTTCATCCAAATTTTCTTAAGACAGGATCAATATCTGGTTAATATTTTTAATAATAGTACTGGATTATGTGTATGTATGCTTAGGGTAAAACTCAAGTACCCTTTGCTTTGTTTTGGGGAATGAAAACTCAATTATCAATCCTGTATAAATAATAAAGTGACAGACAGAAGGACTTGAAATAAAAAATTGATGCAACAGAAACCACCCATGACTCTGCACTGTCACTGTAGCTCATAGAGTTGTGTAACAGAGCTCAGCTTTAATAATTTAACATTAAGAATGAATTTTCTCCAAAAGAGCAATTCTATAGTAATGACTTAATTCCCCAAGATTATCATCAGGGATAAAAGCCAAAGCTAGCTCAATTCCACATCCCGGAGAGGGATTCAATTAGCAAATTTACATGGGGCCCCATTTTCACTAGTTTTTTCTGTGATTTTGATGAGATTATTGGTACTAATTATGGTTTTCTGTAGTGTCTGTGCATTTCATGGGTCTTACATTCCAAGACACATCTATATTTAATGTGTGAATATTCAAATTGAGGCTCTTACATAGTTATATAAGATTCAATGTAAAAACACATGTATAGTAAATGAACCACGTCACTTTTTCTAATGGATAGATTTGACAGCATTTAATAATCACTCATTGTGTCTCTGCACTGTGTGTATGTGTGTGTGTGTGTGTGTGTTAATAGGTGAGGCATACATCACAGAAAGAAGGTCTAGTATGTTTCAAATATTCAAGTTCATAGCATAAATATGTATTCGCCTATTTTTCAAAAACAACATTTTTCTGGGCTGAGGAGATGGCTTAGCAGATAAAGTGCTTGCCAAACATGTGTCAAGACTTGACTTTGGATGACTCCCTAGCACCCAGGTAAATGCCAAATAGGGTGTGGTCGCCCTCCTGTAACTACAGCACTCAGGAGGTGGAGATGGGGTCCCAAGGACAACCTGGTTAGATGGATTTGCCAAATCAGTGAGCTCTGGGTTCAAATGAGAGACCTTACTCAGCAAATGAAATAGTGATGGAACAGGACACCTGATGGCAACTTTCCTCCACATGCAGGTACACACACATGTACCCATGTGCACTCAAATGCATATAAACATCCATACACATACATACACCCCAGATACACATGCAAAAATATGAGATTTTCTAAAATGATGTACTTAAGCAAAATCTGTTAGTTTCAGGAAGGTTTAATTAGTTTTATTACTCAATATGGATGCAATTTTTTTCTGATTTCTTGGGGTTTGTTTAAAAGAAACAAAATGTGTGTCTATTTATTTGTGAACTAAGATTTAATAGTCATTTAAACTCTTTAAAATAAGGGGAGAAACATACTTGAAGGCATACTGTGTCTTAAACAGCCAAACTATATACTCCTTACAATTAGAATAGGCATTCCTTATAGCTGGGAAGTCTTTCTTCATGTCTAATCTAAATGCATCTTACTGTCAATTCTGGCTAATTCTTATTAGTTTTCTTCAGTGTGGAAAAAATAGATCAGCATTTTCACTGCAACAAACATTTTTTTTCTTCTGTTCTGCTGAAAAAACAAACTTTTTTTTCTTCTTCTGTTCTACTGAAAAACCATTATTAAGTTGTTCCTGTTGGCATCCCTTCTCTTGACTATATAACCTGAGCTTTTTACCTTTTTTAAATAATAGCTTCTATTTTTTGACTCTTCATGCTTCTAACTTTCTTTGTACATCTGTTTTGAAAATGCAGAACAGTGTAAAATGCAATGTTCTATAATGAGAGGGATGCCAGAGAGACAGAGACAGCTAAGGGAATGTATATGGTCTGAAGACTAGCCCTTCCCCAGGTATGTGAACATATGGTCATCCAAGTCCCTGGCTTGAAGTCTGAATGTGAGGATTTAGCCAGTGACTCTCCCAGAGCCACTAATGGCTGGAAAGCAGCTTTGCTCCCAATTAATTTAGCTTCACTGGGTTCCCTCTTTGAAAAACAAACCTAAATTTATCCTTCATCTCTTTAGTACTTGATGCTTTTTACATCAAGAAGATGTAAGATGCTCAAGAGTTCTGTTTAAGCTTTCATTTGTTTATGCTTTGCTTTCATTTTTATATTTGCTTTCATTTTTATATTTCACACTTACAATGTGGAGGGGAAGCACTGTAATAAGCCCTTGTGTCAGCATGGATCTGACCGCTCCCATAATACAACCAGCACTGAAGAGGTTGTGTTCGAAAGCATGGCTGGGTCCTGAAAGGGGACCCTCAAAAGAAACTTGAAAATCCTACTCCTGAAGCAGTCCTTTTCTGGAAACAGTAGATTAATGAATTCATAGGCTAAAAATCATCTTATTTCCTATTGCCCCATTTACCACAGAAGCTCATGGATCTGTCTTAGCTTTTCTATCATGCCTTAATTATTATATTTGATCAAATGCCCTGTCATATTCTTCCCCAGCTTGGACTGAGTCAATAACTTTGGCCAATGCCACCTGTAGGTGGCAATGTGTCTACTACAAGTTGCTAAATTCATGTTAATACCCTGACCTTCAAGTAGAGGAACTCCATTGATGAGGACCAGGACACAGTTCCCCCAAGAGAGGCCTCTTGGTATCTACAAACCACAGATGCAGGGGTCATACTCACCTAGTCTATACTCTTCTCCACAAAGCAGGCCACGAACTCTAGGAAAGTCATTGCCTTACCTTCTCTTCTGAAGTAGAATATAAGACCCTCTTTCAAGAACTGTTCCCCTTTTACCCAGAAGAAAAGAGCTCTGGTCTAGAGAGATTGATCAGTGGATAAGGTGCCTGCTTACAAAGCCTAACAACCTGGGTTTGATTCCCAGTATCCACGTAAAGTCAGATGCACAAAGTAGCTCATGCATTTGGAGTTTGTTTGCAGTGGCTGGGGGCCCTAGTGTACTCATTCCTTCTCTGTCTCTCTTCTCTCTATCTCTGCATATATATATATTTAAAGCAAGGAACTCCAAAGACACAGGACACAGAGAAAAATCCAAACAAACTCAACTTACTTGGTTCCCTGGTTAATTACCCTCAGATCAGAACCTGCAATGTTCCAGTCACATTTTTCCCATGACTATTCCTTCTCCAACAGATGTAAGGATAAAAATAAACAACTGTACCACTGTACCTATTTCTTTGGGTATTGATTTGTTTTAAAAGCTCCCAATCTGGGCAAATTTATACTAAATATATTTGATTTGAATGTTTTTCTCTTGTTCTGTTTTATAATAGTAGTCCCAATCATGAACTTAAGATGGGAAGAAAATATATTGTTTTCCCTTACATAAATAACTTAAAATATCCAGAGGTTTTATGTAAAAGTAGATAGACTTCATACAACTATTGGTGAAAGCACCTAAAACTAACAAACAAACAAAAACACAAAAATTCAAATTGCCTTAGGATGGATTTTTACTTTTCTATCAAAATAGCATCTATATACCTTAGAAACCAGCTTTTTCAATACAAGGGTATCTAACACTGAATCTCTTTCTAAATATGCATAAAACTTCCTATGGGTGCACACATGATTCAAAGTTTCCCAGGCATCCCTAGGACACAATGGAAACCAATGGCAAATACCTAGGGTGACATGAATACTATTGCTATTCTAATTTTCATGGTATTCTATGGCTTTAAAGGGTTTAGTTCTGATTTTTTTGTAATTTGGCTAGAAGGGAAAGGTTGAGGGTTTCTTAAGTTTGTTCAACATCAATAGTGTCATTGAGTAACATCTAACTGAAATCTAATTGTTATGAGAAAGTAAAAAGAGGAAAGATGGATCTAGAATTGCAACTTGCAACTAACACCCCAATGGTTAGTATTGTCACCTAAGTTAGACTCAATATATTTATCATGAATAATGAATGTGGGAGCACTGGCCTTTTTTAAAATGAACACTTCCAAGTAATAATGCAGAATTCAAATAATACCAGTGTGGCCCTTTCTAAGATTTGTAGCTCTTCTAATAATCTTAAATACAACAAAGATATGTTTGGAGAATATTTTTATTGGTAGAAGAGTCATGCATATTCATTCCTTTCTATGTGTCTGGCACTGTTTTAATTTAGAGAAATACAAACAATCTAATTCAACACCCCCCCCCAAATAGCTTTTTGAGACTAATCATTCTCAGAGATGAATACCACACCAAGCTCAGAGTTTGGTAGCATGCCTATTGGTCAAGCTGAAATGCTCCACAACTTAAATTCAAACTCACATTCCTATGATAATGAACACTTTTGTGTGATTCTGAATCTTTTGTGTGATGCCAATCCAGAAACCTCTCTAAGTACAGCAGAAAGGAAAGCAATAGGAAAGGAATCGCAAATATCTCTGAAACAAATCAGAAAGTATGCTGATGGAAAAAGTCATGGGAAACTTTACTCATCAGTAGATCCATTCATGCTTGGTATGAAAAGTTATGGATTAATGAACCCATTAAGTCTTTCTCACTTTCCTGTATGTGCACAGCCATGTGCTGTCAGCCCATATAACACTCGCCAAGCAATTAAGTATTTTCAGTGCAAGTGAGTATTTTGGATTCTATCCAAGCTAAGCCTATCAGCACTGGGTGTGATGATGCCATTACTTATAGGAAATTCTGTAGCAACTCACCCACTTGAGTGTTGGGATTTCTCCATTCCTCACTGTTAGAAAGCTTGTGTATTTGAATCTTGCAGTGAAGGATAATGGAAGACATTTGCACTGCCAATTGGGGGAATTCGAAAATGAATGGGCAAGGCTTACAGAGCCCAGAAGCCATCAACAGAACTGCCAGCTCCTAATTAATAAAACTGCAGTGTTCAAATTGCATAGTATCTTTAAAGAAAGTGATAAAACTGAAATGCTATCTTAACAAACCAAATGAGAAACTTTTCTCTAGCACACAACAAAAATGCCTATGATTCTCTTACTCTAGCAGAACTGCATTGCAACCTTAATCCTGAGGCCCAGTTGGTGACAGCCCTCAGGATGGCCAAATTACCTCTTTTCCTGTCTGAATTTCTGTAACAACATCAAGAATGGTCTGTCTTTTATCAGATACCATTAACTTATCTATCACTACCATTTTTCAGGAACTCTTCCAAGCATTGGTCCCATTCACTACTCAGGCCCTTGAAAATTGTCTTAGGGATGAGCAGCTTCTTAATTACCAGAATTTCTCACTGTTCTGAAGGTTTGGAGTCTGAGATCTGAGTGCCAGTGTGACGGTGTTTGGAAGAAGGACTCTTCTGTGCTTTGGACTGCAGACTTTGACTTATATGCTTATACGATGAATGAGCAGCAAGCTTGCTCTCTGACCTCTTCTGAAGGCCCTAACCCATTAGTGAAGCTTCCTTCCAAATTACCTACCTCCCGCAGGCCCCACCTCCTAATACTGTTTATTACAATGGGAGTTAGGATCTTAATATTGATGCTTGGTGTTCACAATCATTTTGCCTATGGCATGGCTCTTTCTTCATTCCTCACTTTAAAGTCAGGAGAGTTTCCTGAATAGTTTAAACCTGATTTTGTCACTTTTGCACATAAAACCACACTTGGGACTTCTATTTTCTTGGGATAAAGTTAAGAAACTCTTTACTATGGCAAACAGAGCTATTCACAAGCCTGACCTTGGCCCCTTTTGGAGTCATGGAGATATGTGTATGAGGTTCCTTAGGTCTTTGTTACCCATTCCCACTTTAAGCATCTGAGACAATGCAGGTCTCTCACTGTTGGCTGCTTGAGGCAGTCAGTTGATGCAAAGCTCATGAATCTGTTTAGTTTTGCTCACAGAGTAGGCATTAGATGACATCATGCTTATACTTTATATATCAGCAGTTACTTGTGTTCACATTTATCCTCATTCATCTTCTCATTGATGAAACTGTCCAGGGACACAGAGCACTTGAATGTAAAGTTCAAAGACACTGTATATAGGTTTATTGTTGAGATCTTAAATGTCTCTGGACAGATCCAGTATGCATGCAAAGGAGGGACACCAGTGGGTAGGGGTTAGGGGACAGAGAGGAGAGAAATGGGGGCACCGAGATTTGCACATACAATGTATATAAATATTCATAATAAACATATTAATTAAAAAACAAGGATAGTAAAAAAAATTCATGGTATCTCTGTTTCTGAAAAAGGAAAAAAAAAGACAGGATACGGTAAAGAAGTATTGAAAGGCTAGAGTACAGAAGAAAAGAATTTATCAGGAGGTCCTATGGACTGGTACATGGATACTGTTTCTTCCAGTATTTGGGTTTTCATCAGGGTTTCAAAGAAAAAGCCATCCTGTGAAGTACCTGGCTCTCACTCTGGTCTCTTAACAATTGTCCCTTGTCCTGAGCTCTATGTACACACAGATGAAGTTAGCTATGGGTTAAAGACAAAGGCAGTTTTTACTTTGGAAATTCTTACTTAGTGATTTAATTTCTGACCAGATTAATCAAGAAAAAGTTATGGAAGTTTTATTTCTTTAATTCTTGATTTTCTTTTCCATGAATTACTATTTTTGTTCTATTATCTATCTATCTATCTACCTATCTATCTATCTATCTATCTATCTATCTATCTATCTATCTATCATCTATCTATCTATCTATCTATCTATCTATCTATCTATCTATCTATCTATCATCTATCTATCTTCCTATCATCTATCATGTATAAATCTATCATCTATCTGTGTTTTATCTATCTTTCTATCATCTGTCTATCTATAATCTATTATCTATTTTTTCTTTGAGACAGGGTTTCACTCTAGCCTAGACTGATTTGGAACTCACTCTGTAGCCCAGGCTGGATCCTTGAACGCATGGTGATTCTTCTACCTCAGCCTCCACAGTGCAGGGATTAAAACTGTGAGCCACCACATCTGATTGTTTTCTTATTTTTAAAACCCCACTATCACAGTTCATTTCTCTTGTCTTCCCTACAGCTGTTTCCAGCATACTCTTAGTCTTTGTCTATTTCACACAGCCATTAAATCTTATTACTTGTAACTTTAGCTCTACACCTACATTTTTCTTTCAATGATTTAAGATCTGAATCTGTCTGTAATTTTTTTTCTGCATGAAAGCTTCTCTACCGAAATGTTACTATCTCATTGTTTAAAATATTTTTAATTTATTTGAGACAACCGAGGTTTGCTTATATATAGCACAACATTATTTCCTCCATTATGTTGCTGTTTTATTCTTGAATAATTCACACTAGCTTGCTGCATCCAGTTCTACTCAAATGTCTTCTAAACTTTTAGACAGTTATACTTAATTTTACAAAGTTAATAGGTTTATATTCTGTTGATAAATGTTATATGAAGATAAAGTTCAAGTGGATATGGAAAATCTGCTCATGGATAAAGTTTATTCTTCATTATTTTTAATGTTTAAAAGATAATACAGATACAAACAGCATGTTCTTGGTAGATATTTTAAAATAATCCTCATATGTTTTGAGGGACTGTGGGAGAAACTGTTGTTGCCTGTTAACACACTTCTGCTAAAATTGCTGGTTGAGACTGGCTAGTACATGAAAATACACATGTATCCCTCCATGAGGCAATTAAACTGTAGCACTAGAAAATAGGAAATGCATTGTACTTCTTCCCTGCTCTTCAAAGACTTAAAAAATACTTTTATTTATTTTCAAAGATAGTGAGAAAGAGAGAAAGGGGGAAATAGAGGAAGAAGCAAAGAATGGACACATCAGGGACTGCTGCTATTTCAAAGAAACTCTAGATCCATGTGGCACTTTGTTCATCTAGCTTTAGGTAGGTACTGGGGAATTGAACCCAGGTAAGCAAGCACCTTTAATCAATTCATCACCCCAGCTCCAAGATGTTCTTACTGAAATGAAATCCAGGAATCACAGATTGAAGTCTAGTCTTACTCAGTGTTGGCTTTGAAGGTATTAAGCCAATTTTGTGAAGGGCTTTTCTTCTGTGCAGACAGAGGGTTAAACAGATGACCACTTTTTCAAGTGAGATACAACCTGCAGTTTAAAACTAACATGATGGTTAAGAATTTCATGATAATGGCACTGAAAAGATTATGTAGAGAACAATTAAGGAGACCAGTCTAAAAATAACACTGCAACTGTGTTTCTATATATTAAGATCAAGAGCCATGGTAATTACTTGTTATGGTTCATTGTACGTATTAATCACTCAGGAAAAGGAAAAGCTTATACCTCTACTGGTGTCACAGCATGAAAGGGATTAGAAATAACTTACAGAGACAGGAAAAGCTAAGCCTTTATTCTTTTAATGACTTCAATTTGGAACATTACATCTCTCTCTCTCTCTCTCTCTCTCTGTGTGTGTGTGTGTGTGTGTGTGTGTGTGTGTGTGTGTGTGTGTGCGCGCGCGCAAGTGGATGCATGAGTGTACATATACAGGCCAGAGAATAACCTGAGCTGATTTTTCTCAAATGCCACACACCTTTTATTTTGAGACAGTGTCTTTTACTGGCCTAATTTGGCTATCATCCTGGCCAATGAGCCTCAGGGATTTGCCTGTCTTTGTCTCCCCAGCACAGAGATTATAACATACACTCCCATTCTGGGCTCTTTTACATAAGTTCTGGGATCAAACTAATGCTCTCAAGGCACACAGTTTAACAAATGAGCTATGTACCCAGTCACCGAGCATTGTATCTTTTGTGAGAATGGTAAGAACCTTCAACTAATCCATTTGCAGATGAAATTTGGTTAGAATTTCTGCTCCAGAAGAAATAAAATTATTTTTCCTGATTTGTCATAAAGAGTCTGGAGAGTTTATTTTTTAATCAAAATGTGAACATAAAGAAGCAATATACAGTATTGGAACAATGAGGATGAACTCTTGGTTGCAGTGGAGAACCAGTGAATGATGCCAGGACTACGGCTACCAAGGAGAGCTGCTAGCCCTGGATAGAGTCATCTGGGATCTTGAGTAGCCTAGCTGGAGGGGCTGAACCTCCAAGATACCTGTCATTGGTTCTCATCAGACTCATCAGATTGGGGTTAGAGTGTGATGTGTGCCTTCTTTGTTTTAAATCTTGTATTGGCTCAATCTGTTTTTGCTATGCCCAATGCCATCTTTTGCAGTTTGAATGAATGTTCTGTGCCATTGTGGGATTTTTTTTTGATATTACAACTAAATTAAAAACCTTAGATTATGGGGATATTTGAATATCACTGAAATGGATAAAAAATAACTGTGGGAATTTTAAAGTTGAGCTGAATGAATTGTATTTTACATCATATATTATTACTACTTTGTGAAGGTCAGGGGAAGACTGTGATGAACCCGACAAATGAATGTGTTCTGAATGCTCAATCCCCAGCTGATGGCAGTTTGGGTAATAAGAATCTTTCTGAAGCTGTGTTGTTGGGGTAGACTTAATGGGAATTGTAAACCAGCTTCCCCTTGGCATTATTTAGCACACCATCCTGCTGCTGTTTGCAGTGAGGTAATGTCCACCCTCTGCTCATGCCATCATTTTCTTTGTCATGACTGAACTTCCCCTTGAGACTCTAAGCCAAGATAAATGTATTCCTCATATCAGCCACTTTTGTTTGGGTTCTTTGTCACAGCAATGAGAAGTTAACTATAACAAGTAGTTAGCTGTTTGTGAATAAAAAAGTCATTTTAAGCCTTTGCCTCACTCTTCATCAACAAGAAGGTTATGCATATTGGGGGATTATTATAAATATGAAAGTCTCCTAGATTTGAAAAACATATAAATGCATAGTTATGAAAAATGAATTTGAGATTTGACATCTAGATATTTATAAAATAACACAGTAAAAATAGTAAAAATTAATTTTTTATGTGATCCAAAGGAAAACAATAAAATCTAAATGATATTTCTTAATATTATTGTAATACATACAACAAAGTCAATAATATGTCAGTGATAGTCTACAAAAAATCTTTAAGAAAAATATTATGGCTACAAGTATCAAAATGAAAATAATACAATTTGAAAACATACAAAGAAAGGAAATTGATGGATAAATATTTCTGACTTGACTAGTAATCAAAGTTAATTAAAAATATATAATATTTTAAGACAGTTAAAGTTGTGATAACAACTTTAGATTAGATTGCAGAATACATCAAGAGTATCAGTCTATTTGCAAAGTACTTTGAAAATATGTACCATGTGACTCAAAAATACACATACTGTTTTACTCAGTAATCACACTATTATAATTCTATCCTTAGAAAATGATTTGATAAAATGAAGAGTCTATACACAGAAATATTCAAGAAAAAAAGTAAAATGCATCAAGAAAAAAATGGTTGGTGAGAAAGTATAGTACATATACAAGGTAGATTACATGATTATTAAAATTATTTTGAGGAGAACATTGAATATGAAGAGAAAATGCTATGATTAAAAGATAAAAGATGGACTTAGAGATGGCTCAGTGGCTAAAGGTGTTTGCTTACAAAACCTGATGGTCTGGGTTCAATTCCCTACTATCCATGTAAAGCCAGATACACAGTCATGTATGTATCTGTATCTGGAGTAAATTTACATTGGCAGGAGGCCCTGACACTCCCATTATCTCCCTTCTTTTTCTTTCTCTCTCTCTCTAAAATAAAAAAAAAACTAAAAAAAATTGTCATCATCACCAAAATATATTAGCCTTGCTATCTTGAGTCTCTGCCTTGCTTTCTACTTTGTTTGAAATGACAACTTCAGATGATGCTAATTACTAGAACATGCTAGTGAAGAATTTACTGGGAACATAAGAAAAAGAAAAAGACTGAGAATTCCCTGTTAAGAACATACCAAGAAACTTCTTTTAGAGTGTTTCCTATAATACTCGAGTTTTTGACATATGTACTAGGGGTTTCAGATGAATTTTTAAATTTTTTAAATTTATTTGCAAGGAGAGAGAGGGGAGAGAAAGAGAGAGAATGAGAATAGGTGCACCAGGGCCACTAGTCTCTGCAAATGAACTACAGATGTATTCACCACTTAGTGCATCTGGCTTTATGTGGGTACTGGGGAATTGAACTCAGGTAATTAGGATTGCAGGTAAGCACCTTAACCACTGAGTGCTAATGGAAATTATACTATGATAACTGAAAGAACAGTTTGGGCAGGATTTCACTCTTATATTATTGTATATTTGTTATAGACATAGACCTTTCTGTAGTTACAGTATGGAATCTGCATGCTAAAGAAGGCTCCCTTGCAGCTCATTAATTGAGGTTTGAAAACCACTATGGACTTAAATTTTTTAAATAATATCTAAGTATTATTTGAAATTCTGTTTAGTCATTGTCATAGTCAGCTACATGCCACTGGGATGAATCTCCAAACCAGGCACAATTTGGGGAGGAAATTATTTATTGAAATAACAATTCCAGGGGAAGTTCCAAAAAATGAAGGAAAAGGCTGGCCCCTTTAATAGATCCAAGCAGAGAGACAGAGGCCCAGCACCAGCAAAGCAAGCAAGCACACTGTAACTCACAAATAGCAGGACTGCCAGACTTGAGCTCAGGCTGCTCTTTGCATATGTATCACAGGAATTTTACATCCAATTTAGAAATACCTTAGGGCCAGACCCCAGGAGGCCAGGCCAAAATGACATCTCCAGCCAGAAGGCTGGAGACAATTCACAAGCTTTAATAAACTTTTGATTCTATTGGGGACATCTATTCAAAGTACCACAGTCATCTTTCTTTGTATTAATTACTTTTCTCATCACCTGGACAAAACATTTGACAGAAGCCACTTAGGGAAAGAAAGATTTATTTTAGGTAATGGATTCATGGTGGTGGATGGCAGTGGGGTTGTGGTAAAGTCATGGGAGCTGGTATAATCTTAGACAATCAGAAAGCATGGACTCAGGTTGGTACCAGGACTAGTAACTCTTAAACCACACCCCTATGGTTCTATGTCGCCACACATAGGCACTCATGTTCAAAAGCTTCCAAAACCTCCCAAAACAGAGCCAAGTGTCTACTGCATTTATTAAACATATATGTAGAGTGAAACTGTTAGTGTACTTCTGGGAAATAAGTGTTTAAACATATGAACCTGAGGGTGTCATGGCACATTTAAACACATCCAACCCTTTAATGAAGGTCACCATCAAACTGGTTACTGAGTAAACCATTAATAAATGTGTGTTTAAGGTACACTTCACATACACAGTTAAAACTAGTTTTCTGTCCTACATATCCAACATAAGTGCCCAATTTTGAGACTTCTTTTAAATACCGTTAATTTCAATTATATTTTTTCACTAACTCTCATGGGATACTCTATTAATTTAAAATGGCTTCCTTCAAATTAAATAGACTGGCTTAGAAATAGACTTCTGGAGCTCAATTCAATATCTATATCAAGACTTAAGTTTTGAACTTAAGTGTACTTTAAATATATATATATATATATATATATATATATATATATATATATATATATATATATATATTTGGTTTTTTGAGGTAGGGTCTCACTCTAGCCCAGGCTGACCTGGAATTCACTATGTAGTCTCAGGGTGGCCTTGAACTCATGGTGATCCTCCTACCTCTGCCTCCAGAGTGCTGGGATTAAAGGAGTGCGCCACCACGCCCGGCTAAAATATATTTTTTCTACTATGTCCATTTTTGATTTTGAAATTTGTCTAGCCCATCCTGTAATGATGTCACTGCATTTTCTGGGACACAATTAGGTATTATGATGTAGATATGAACATTAATTTTGATATGTAGCACTTTAAACACTTCTTGAGAATTAATATATTTTGGATGTAAGAGAAAAGCCTCTAAAATCCTTCTTTCCATTTTTAAAAAGACCAACAGTTTCATTATGCAGAACTAAACATTAAGTAAATGCATTAGACATATTATGGATAGGTTATAGAAAGACTGTTGGTGGCTGAATAATATGTAAATTGAGTTCATTATACAATGCATGGTAATGAAAATTCAAAGTTTCAATATATATTTCTCCTAACCCTCATTCTCCACAGTTTTAGTCTTTAGAAGAATCCATGTAAATGTGAGAGTATAGCTCAAAGGTAGAGTGCTACCCTGGCATGCACAAGGCCCAGAACTTGATCCTTAGCACAGAACAAAAAGAGAATTCAGGGCTGGAGAGATGGCTCAGGAGTTAAAAGTGCTTGTGTGTAAAGCCTGATGGCCCAGGCTTGATTCCCCAGTGCCTACATACTCTCAGACACACAAAGTGGTGCATGTATCTGGAGTCAGTTTGCAATGGCAGGAGGCCCTGGTGTACCCATTCTCTCTCTCTCTCTCTCTCTCTCTCTCTCTCTCTCTCTCTCTCTCTATCTCTCTCTCTCCTTGAAAAAATATTTAAGAGAGAATCTACAGTATTGCATACTATCTTGTCCCTTAAAATATGCTTTTTTTAGGATGGAAGATGTATCAGTGGATAAAACACTTGTGAACGTGTGTGTACCCATGTAAACTGAGATGCTGCACGAGAAGTCTTTAATCCCAGTATACCAGCTGCAAATAAGAGAAGCTGACAGGATAATTTTCAGGGATTTTTTAGTTCAGCTAGACTGGTGAATGCAGCAGTGAGCACGAGACCCTACCTCAAAGGTGGAAAGTGTGGACTAACACCTGAGGTTGTCCTCTGACTTCCAAGTGCTTAGTGTGGAAAATATATGCCTCCACTCCCACATATATGGTGTGCACACACACACAAAATGTGATCTTGCAAAAAAAATCTCAATCCATGCTTCTAATTTGATCAGATGTTTATGACCATCATTTTAGCATTTCACTGCACATTTTAACATAAATATCAACTTATGTGGTGGTTCTCCACTGGGAAGGAGCATTTGAAAGGAGTATGGAGGTTTTTGAAAGTACAGACTCTGGGGCTTTACCTTAAATTTCACCTAAAATGGACCAAAATGTGTGGAGGTGAGGTGCCTGTAGGTGTGTATGCACATTTTCTCGTCACCACTCCTTGTTCCTCCCCATGAAGAAGAAAACCACAACTAAGACTTTGTGTCCTATTGATTAGAGTTTAGGATTTAGTTTCTGAAAAGATGCAAAAATATTTTAAGGGACTAACCACATAACAAATATGTAACTATGTTATTTATTCTCTCTGACAGTAATTGCTTCTGTCAAATATGGGAATTATCCCAAAGGATTAAAAATGTGATATTTTGATAATCAAATAAGACAATCAAAGTGTTTGAATTTCCCCCTACGTAAGACAAGTTTTCTTTTTGAGCCTCTAAAAGGAAAGAATTTATATGAACAATATCCTTTATAAGATCTCCTTATGTGAGTTTTTCACTTAATCAGACAAATCTGACAGTCTCCCCAAAGCATTATAAGTATAATCAACCTTATCCCAAAGGAATTGTCAACCAAGACAAAAGCTAGAGGGCAACTCATTTCCATCACCTATTAATACTTGATTTGCAAAGAAATTTGTTTTGCAGCCTTTCTTGCTTCCAGCACAAAAACCTGAGACATAACCTTTCAGAAAAATTTGAACATCATTTTAAACAAAGATATTATGACCTTCTGTCAGAGCTCAATGCCACTCAAGTTGCCATACAAGAACTAAGTTTCCACAGAACTAACTCTGACAGCTGCTGGGTTGAATGCCATCCAAGGAACAGGAAAACAACCAGACCCTGGGGAATCATGTGTAGTCAGGGCTGTTTTTGAGACTAATTCTTTAAATGGCCTCACATAAGGCGTAGAGTAATAAGTATATACAACAATTCCTGGGTAATGTTAAAGGTAAAATTCCAAGTGTCAGGATAATTGCTTTGACTAAGATTGAGTCAATAGAGATTACAAATGTTAAACAGACTCAAGAAAGACACTTTCCTGGAATGATTATTTAGAGAATGTTTTTAGTTGTTCTGAAGGCAATTATGAAGTTCTAAACCAAATTATTCCCAATTAATTTAATTTACAAGTCAAACAAACCCACAAAGTATTTTTAGAAGTGAAAGTGGTTCACAATACCCCATAATTATATGAAATTGGAACTTCTGAAAGCATGAAAATCACTGCTTTAATAACTAGAGGATGAGGAATATATTATGAGAAGAAATGATAATTGTAGCAAAGTTGCAATTACAAGAAGCTATGAGGTTAGGGCTCTGGGCTGGCCTTCGGAGGCTAAATATCTCTGCTGTAGTTCAGTAAGTAGGAGCAAGAAGTAGCAGTCATATTTCTATTTGACTGTACTAAGCACTGTATGTGGTGAGTAGTAGTTGCTTAATTTAAATTCATTAAATGAATAAATTACCATGGATTGCACACTTCACCTTGGTGAGCTACTTTAAAATATCTACTTGGGTAGCAAAAATGGTATGAATAAATTAATGCAATTGTATAGTTAATATAGGAAGAAATAAATAAATGTCTTCAAAATATACTCTTACAGTCCCAGCAATTCACATACAGAGGCAGCACTTTCTTCACAAAACAAAAAGCCAGTATTTATAAAGAGAAGTCTAGTATTCCGTTTAATGGACTTCGAACATGGGGAGGGTATGTGCCAACATCTTTTGGGCTCTTTTTTTAACCTTTGAAGTTGTTTATTTAATTTTAAAATTTGTATAGCTTTTAAAAAATCATATACACATACATGTACATATACACATACATGCTTTTTATATAGGTCTTGTATCCCTCACCCCAGCCCCTATTTCCCTGAAGGCCCTTTGCAAAAAGCATTTCTTCTAATGTCCTAGCAATTCCCATTCTCTTTCTGCTGAAGACAGCCAGGTTTCTTACCATAGCCAGTGATACCCAACAACTAGATGAAATATTTCTCCATTCCTCATTTGGAATGACTTGTCTGAAATTAGCCTTTTTCTTTAAAGGCACAACATTCTGATACATTCACCTCAAATGAAGTGGAGGACAGAGAAATATCTGGTATTTCTATCTACCTTTCATGTGCTATGGTGGCTTCATAATACTTCCCAGCATTCCTTGCATGGGAAGGGCTAATTATAGCACTGAGTCCTCCTCAATCTTCCGCAAGCACAGTTGTTTTACAATCTTTACTTTTATTTTTGGATATGAATAAAGGTGGAAAGTTTTACTCACTATGAAAGCTATGATATTGACAAATGAAAAAACAATAATAAATGACCTCTTTTTCCTTTGGATGCCCATATACCTATTCTTCCCCTTGTAATTCTATTAGCACTCTATTCATATGGTTATGCTTTATAAATGTGTCAACATGTCCTATAATTACTAGAACTTGCTATGGACCCAAAACTTTTTACTCTTTTTTTGTTTGTTTGTTTGAACAAACAAAAATCCTCTGCTATTTTAATTCTGGGTAGATGAGGTCCAAAGTATATTTTATGATTGATATTTAGTTTCAAAATCTAGATAGGCTATGAGATAAGACACATTGCACTTTTTGACAAAGACAGGTACCATATATATTACAAATTCTTTTAAAAAATTACAGTGGCCTGAGTGTCACTCTGCAAATTGTTTTTGAGCTGGCGGGGCTTTGATTCCCATTGAGTAACAGATCCCAGGCATCTCTTCTCTCATGATCAGTAGAGGAAATCCCCCTGTCATAACATATTAGAGTTCGATTCATCAGTTTAAATTTTCTAAATCTACCTCTGTAGTTAAGCAAGAACTCAGAATCACTGGTTTAGCATTCATATGATCTTCTATTAAACAATCCTTTCTAAAACATTTCGTTTCATCAAATATATGTGTCTTGGTCTTGAGAGTCCCTAAAATAAAATCATTTACTGAACTAAAATCTTTCATCACTTTCCCCTATTTCTCAGAATTCTTCCACAACTGTATACAATATTTTATTGCTCTTATTTAGGAGTTTTTCAGATACTGGTATAGAGTTCATTCCATTCCAACTACTAGAATTCTCTTAGGCAACTACATATTTTATTCTAAGAGGCAGATGTTTGTCATCAATCTTGATGCTCAGCATTCTTTTTTTATATCTATTTATTTATTGTCCATAATGAATTACATTATTTAGTGGGCAAACAATGAGTTGTTATCCCCAATTCCCCAATGCTCCCCCTCTTGATCCCCAATCAGCTGGATATCCTCCTCCGTGGGCCCTCTGGATCAGACTTTGTGGCAGGGGACCATGAATAGCCTAGTACTCAGCCCTGTTCTCCTGGCCCAAGTTTGTTGTTACTGAGGGGTGCCATGTCTCTGGAGAGTCTCCCCCACCACAGCTCTCACAATCTTTCTGCCCCCTCTTCTGCTCAGTTTCCTGAGTCGTGGTGGGTGAGTATTAAGGCAGCTTTAATGTTGTGAGTTTAGGGGTCATTCTGTCGAAAATTGTTGGTTTCTGTCACCCTGGCTTATCCTGTGTTAATTGAATGGCTATGGCTGTGGGTCCCTTGTTCATCTAGTCATTCTCTGCGGGGTTCCATATGGATCCTCCACAATATGACTGTGGTGGCTCATCACTTGCCAGGATCTCAGCTATCTGCCTACAGTCGATGGTAGGATTAGATGGGCCACAGCTCTCTCGCTTTATGCTGAAAAATACAAACACAATCTCCATCGGAGAGTGAGAACAGTAAAGGTTAATAAATAGACACAATTCTGGATTACCTAGATTCTGTTTTTATTAGCATCCCCGTCAATCGCTCCCATGTTGCATCTTTTCTTGTGAGCCCAAGAGTATGCGATCTGGTGCCTATCGCCCTGAATCCCCAGTTCTAGTCAAGGACTCCCCCTCACTAAGTGGAATATTTGGCTAAAAGCTGTTGATTGTCTCCCCCAGTCCCAGGTTTCTCCATTGCACAAGTGCTCCTTTCTTGGTTCACTGTTCTCTCCCAGTATGAGGTATGGTCAGCCTACTCATGGCCGCAGACTATGTTTCATGCCAGTGGTCTCTGTTTACTCTAGCTGTTGTTGATCAGCTTCCCATGGCAGCTTGTGAAGTGCCTTCCAGCACTGCACTAACTGCCATCTGGGGGCTGGTTACCATTCCGGACCTTGAAGGGTCTCTCGATGCTGATCGGTGGCATTCTGTGTTTTCTTCAGCAATAGGGTTTGGCCTCAGGACTGGGGAGGGCACTCAAGAGCTTTGACAGAATTCTGTCTTGTTTTTGGAACCTCATGGGTCACTTGGTCAACAGCTCAGTGAGGGAAGGAACCGGTGGCTGGGAACAGGGGTTGTCAGACTGATCAATTATTCACAGGCTTAGACGCTCTCCCCTACTACTCATGGCCCCTCTTGCCATTCGATGTCCACTACTTGCACATAGGTTACAGTATGCTCGTGAGGATTTTATGTTTTTGAACCTAAATTGGTTTAGCCTCATGCTTGAGCCATTCTCCTCACCCCATCCCTTACCCCTCATTCATAACCTCTCACTTCTTTCTACTAGTCTACATAGAGTTTACAGTTATCCTGGTTAAGGACCGCATATGAGGGAGAATATGTGGCGTTCGATTTTCTGTTCTTTTGAGTGTTCACTTAGTAAGATCTGCTTGAAATCAGACCATTTTTTTTCTTAAATTTTGATATGTCATTTTTCCTTTCAGCTGAGTAAAATTCCATCATGTAAATATACCACAGTTTCACTGTCCATTCCTCCATGGATGGGCATTTGGGTTGATTCCAGTTCTTGGCTATTATGAATTGAGCTGCTATAAATATAGTTGTACAAATATTTCTGTGACGAGAGGTGACATCTTGTGGATAGATGCCTAGTACAGGGATAGCTGGGTCCATTGGTAGTTCTATGTCCATTCTATCTAGGAGTCTCCACACTGCTTTCCATAGTGGTTGAACAAGTTTGCAATCCCACCAGCAGTGAATGAGGTTCCTTTTTCCTCACATCCACACCAGCAACAATTGTTGTTGGTTTTCTTTATGATTGCCATTCTGACAGGGGTAAGGTGGTATCTCATTGTAGTTTTGATTTGCATTTCCCTGATGCTTAAGGATGCTGGATGCTCAGCATTCTTTTGAGTGTTCTGATTTGATGTGTGGGGAGTGGAGATGGGATTCAAAGCTTGCCACTGGGACCTCTAATTGGCTTTTACCTAAGATATGTGGTTTCTATCTGATAATTTATGAAATACAAAGGTACTTGCATAAAGAAGAAAAACAAGGACTTTTTTTTATCTTGCTCTGTTTTAGCTTTCTGTTCACCTAAAAGGAAGTAGTGATGGCACATGTCATGGCCATTGTCATTTAACCACAACCCTACTGCTGTTGGAAATGGCTGCTTATAATGCAAACTAATAACTTATCTTCCCTTGACCAAAAGTTCTTTAAGGGAAGGATCACCACAGAAACAAACAATCCCATATAAAATTTCAGTTACACAAAACAAGATCTATTGGGTACCATGTGCTAACAATATGATGCGATACAGGTTAAACTGGATCTTATGCTGTGTTCATAGAACAAAATAAAACAAAAATAAGAACCAAAGATAAGTTAAGAGACAGTGTATACATGTGATGCTTTAGGTAGTTTCATGATGGGTTTATACATATGTCCAAATTCACAAAAATGTAAACATTAAAACACATATAAACTTTATGACTCTGGGGATATGTCCCAGTAGGTAAATGAACTTGTTGAAAATGCATCAGGATCTCCAGTACTCAGTCAAAAGTTTCAAATCTTTGTATATACCTGAACCCGGACTTTGGTCAGCTAGTCTGTTAAAACTTGGGGAACTCTAGGTTTAGTGAAAGTCCTGATCTGAGGGATATGAGGTGGGTGTGCAATAGGGGATAACATCCAAGGTCTTTCTCTGGCTTCCAGGAGTGTGGATATATGGGACACATGCATCTGCACAGATGTGCATCCACCATGTGCACACTCCCAAATACATGTAACTTTAAAAATATTCATGATGGGTCAATACACTACTTTTAAAATAAAATGGCCCCTAGTCAGTCTTGTCCTCCCAAGGCAGAGGATGCTGTGACTGATAGCTGAGGAGAAGGAAGGAGGTTGGGAACTTTTCCAGTTACATGCTGGGCAGATGACACTGCCCATGCTTTCACTGATCATGGTGCTTCTCTTGGGTTTTCCCTTTGTGAATCAACAAGAAGCCTCTAGGACTTTCTAGAGTAAGTGCCCAGTTTAAGCCATTGAATCTGATCATATAATTTTGCCCCTGAACTAAACAGTACCAAACAAAAGAGAATGAGCTCCTCTTACCATGGCCAGGGGCGTTCACTGATGGTATTTCTTCATTTTACAAGTTTAATAAGTAGACTTGGTAAGAAAGGAAGGTAGAGGGTGGAAGATGAAGATAAGTTGTCTATTCTAGAATGCACCTTAGGCATTTCCTAAGAGATACTATCAATGTGTATGCTACATCATGTCATTTCCCTGCTCATAGTTTTCTAAAGCTACAATTCCCTATCTAATCTCCTGTCCCACGGGGATGTCTTGACATTCACTCCTGTTTCTGTCTCTCTGTTTTAGCCACTGTGACTTCACTGATGTTTCTTTGACAAACAAGGACCAGCAATACTCCACATTTGCCTTCATTATAGTTTCTGTCCCCAGTACTGCTCCTTTAACATTTGCATAGCTCGCTCCCTTGTGTGAATTCAAGTATATATTTTTTGAACAAATTCCCTAGCCCATTAACTATTTAACAGTGAACTGCCAGTTGCTCTCTTTCTCCTTTACAATATTCTGTTTTACCACAATTTGTACTATTTTGTAATGTCCTATGTGATTCCAATCCAAAGCATTCCTCCCCATTCTATGGCTTTTATAGTTTTTGGGTCTGCTTTTCCACAATGTTCCCTGAGGTATGATAAGAAAGTCTCTCAGTTAGTGTTAAACACTCAATTGTCACTTAATTTCAGTGTTTTCTAACTATTTTTTTACTTTAACTTTTATTTCTAGCACACATGGCTCATCTGTGACTTTTTTCAATTAGTTGAAAAAAATCACAAAAATAATCAGCATATTAATAGAGTAAAACAGATCAAATTCATGTTGTTCATGGATTAGCAATATTTTAATGAGATTTTACAAAAACAATAAAGCTAGCTTAAAATACTACCAATTTTTACCTTTTGATTTGCCTTTTTAGTCTATTTTCAATTATTAAGCTTGTAATATATTTGTGCTATTTCTCAGTTTTACCTTGCTTTTCATTATTTGCAAGGATAGACAGTGAGAACAAGAGCAAGAGTGAGAAAGATAGTGAGAAAGCAAGAGAAAGAGACAATGAGAGAACAGTGTGCCAGGGCCTCCCACCATTGCAAATAAACTCTAGACATATGTATACTATATTATTTATTTGAGACATAAAGAGAGAGCAAGAAAGAGGAAGACTGAGAGAGTATGGGTCCTCCTGCCACTGAAAATAAACAACAGACCCACAAACCACTTTTGGTGAATCTAGCTTTACGTAAGTATTGGAGAACTGAACCCAGGCTTGTCAGGCTTTGCAAGCAAAACTACCATTAACCACTGAGAAATCTCTTTAATGTTTTGGCTATGTACTTTTTAATTTTATTTATTTGCAAGCAGAAAGAGCGAGAGCGAGAGCGAGAGCGAGAGAGAGAGAGAGAGAGAGAGAGAGAGAATGAATATGGGAACGCCAGGGCCTCTAGTTGCTGCAAACCAACCCCAGATGCATGCAAAACTGTGTGTATCTGGCTTTACATGGGTACTGAGGAATCAAACTCGAGTCTTACCAAAGGCTTTGCACAGGATCTTAACTGCGGAGCCACCTCTCCAGTCTCACTTGGTATATTCTTTTGTAAATATCAATTAAAAAGTTTCAAACTTTCCATGTTGACTGCATTCATGATAAGAGCATGTATTCATTCATTCAATCAAGAAATGATTTTCAATTTTCATTATTTACTATCCACTGATGCATGGCTTAGTTGTCTGTACATTCAAAGATTTATGTAAAATGAAATCACTCTGGTTCACTGATTTACAAATTAAAAATAATAGATGGCACTATTTCCTAAATCATACCTGGTTGAATAAATTTCCAAGTTGATCTCTAAAATGTTTCATTTTTTACTATACTATTTTAGTCTCCAGATTGTCTCTGCTTTTAAAGATGATGACATGGTGCTGAGATAAGTGACTTTTATGTGGTAAGAGAAGACTATAATAATGACTATAAAAAGCCAGGCAATCTGCTGAGTGACAAGGAACCATTAACTGGAGCTGGGATTCATGGCATAATCCTATGGGGACCAAGATCTCTGGCTCCTAGGGGAAATTCCCACTACCAGAGAACTACAGGGAGACTACACCAATCAGGAGCTAGCAAAAATAGCAATGCTTTTCTCATTTAACCTATATTGATCTCATTCTCCGATGGAGATTCTGTTTGTATTTTTCAGAAGGCATTGAGAGATCTGGGCACAACTCAATTCCACCAACAAGACATGGGATGATGGCTGACATCCTGGCAGGAGACAAACCACACCGAGCTTTCACACAGGGCCAAAATGAAACCTATGAGAAAGTAATGAGACAAACAGGAGACCAATCACCACAGCAAATCTGATAACCCATGAAAGGTCAGTGGAGACAGACACCAACGATACCCAACATAACTCAGGGCAAAGATCCAGAGATACTTAAGATCTCAACAACAAAGCAAACTTAAAACTCACCCACTATGACTCAGGGAACTAAGCTGAACAGGGGGTGGAAAGAATGTAAGAGCCGTGGTGGGGGAGAATATCCAAAGACATTGCCCCCATCAGCAACAATGCACAAAGTGGGGAGAAAAAAAAAACAAGGGAAAGATGGCTATCTCTGTATAGTTCTTACCACCATCCTATGAACAGATTCAGAATGCATACTGAGGAAGTACCCCACTGGGTAGGGGGCAGAGAGGAGGGAAAGGGGGACCCATTCACAAGATTTGCTCATGCAATGTATAAACTTATTCATAATAAATATATTTTTAAAAAGCCAGACATGACTTAATTAACAAACAAAAATATCTTTCAATCAAATTCTCTTAATTATGTCCTAGGTGAGGAATCTGTATGTTTCAATCATAGTGTAGAAGTGTTTGGTAAATTCAGACGTTTGCTTTAGGATACTGATTCCTGATGCATAACAAGCAAGATGGACAGTAACCTACAGTCATATTTAATTTATTCACTATTGTGCTTTTTGTGGCATTTTCAGCCCCCATTCATTCTTCCTCGTCTATCTTATTTTAGGTTTCAGCTCTTTGCTTTGTTCCCTTTCTCCCTTATCTTTTTCAGCAGCCAGGTGGCCTGGTCTTCTCTTGTTTTCACACACGGCTGCGGTGGAAGAAGCTCTGTTGTGAGATTTTTCCTGCAACTCGCCTCAGGCAGGCACTTTACTGCTTGCAGCCTCTATGAACACAAAGCTCATAAATTACATTATCTTTCACTTTGCCCACCGATGTTCCATTCTGATCACATTTGCTTTCTAAATCTGTTTCATCCTGAACATAATTGTTTCATGGTAGTCTCTTCCTTCTTTTTTCTTTCTTTTCCTAAATCCTTTAAAACATTTTGGCATTGAATTTTTACGAAGAGTCTATAAAATCCAACAATGGGTACTCAGGGACTTTTTAGTAGATCCTGAGCTCAGCAGGAAAAGTTGTCTTATCAGGATTTTTCATGCTATAATTTCTCACTTTGTTTTACAAAGACAGTACACCTAGGCAAAACACTTGGATCATTTGAGAACAAGGAGGTATCAACAGGCCCAGAAAGAAAGGGTAGAAGTGCTTAGACAAAAACTATATAAAAAAATTCATTTTATTCAACATTTTGAGCTATGCAGAGCAGAGGTGCAGTTCTTACTGTCAGCAGCTCAGAGACCTGTTAGGTCATCACACCTTAATTGTGTAGAAGGAAGATTGGTGAGATTACAGCCTAAAACTTCTGAATTCTTCTAGCTGGAAGTGTGACAGGGTCAGGCATCTGCAGAGACAACCCCTCCCCTTGAGTAGGAGGAGTATAGCTAGAGTTACAACCTAGGGGCTAAGACTGATTGATCAGATATGAACCAATCAGCTGTCTCTCTGACTCACCTGGGGAAAACTTAAATTAACTTCCCTAGAAGAAAGCCCTCTCCTGCCCACATGGCAATTGAGTAGAAGGACCTCTGATCCATGCCTTAGGAAGGTAAGGCCTACCCCACCCCAGCTAATGGCTGGGGTGGGGGAAGGCTCCAGACTTTTATCCTCATGAACCTCTCCTCATGATGGGAGCTCCCTGTTATCTTTTCTTCTGCTGTTATTTAGCTGAAGAATATAAGTTCTGTTAAACTCTCTATGTTTTCTCCCCACACTGGTGGCTGGAGAACCCTGTAACTCCCCATGTTCCCTTAAATAATAATGTCTCCCACTATACCTTATTAACTTGTCTGTGATTTTAATTCTTTAACTTTATGGAGAAGAACTCGGATACTCTTTAAACTTTGGGGTACACTGGAATTTTTGCTGGGTGTTATCTAAATTCTAACCCCTGATCACCCAGTTTCAGAAGAGTGGGTTTTTGATGGAATTTAGACCTATGATTAATTACAAACTAACAACTGCATGAGTCATACCTTGTTAGTCATATTGAAAGTCCTTAGAAATCACCCGGAAAATAAATGATACATAGATCTATTTTTCCTCCCACAAGAAATAATAAAAGTTACATCCAACACTAGAGACCATAAATAATGCTATATATACATTGTTGTCAAACTTCATTTGATTTCTTGGAGAGCCAATTCCAAATCTACCCCACCTAGCTGATTGCAAAGGAATGAGACAGCCATCCCTGGAACATGTGATGTGTGCTAACAGGAGAACTGCAACATGCCAAGACACCAGTGTAGTGGCCCCTAAGCCTTCAAATGTGTGTTTTAAAGTACTGATTGTCAGAAAATTGAGTGCCTAAAAATGAAAGACAAGTATAATAAAAGACACAAATTTTCTGAGCTTTTCAAAATAATTTTCTTAGCTTTATATAATGTTGGTGCTTTCAGCTTCCCCTGAGCTCACTGATGGATTCTCTCATTTCATGCCACTGGATTTTGGAACTTTAAAATTTATTTTTATGCTCTCATATATTTTGAGAAAAAAACGCACTCAAATCTGCTTGTCTAAGTCCAGGACTTTTTATTATTATTATTATTAATGTTGTGGGTTTGGAGGTTGAGCCGAGGGCCTTATACATACTCAACAGAAGATCTACCACTGAACTACAATACTAGCCTTTTAGACTTTTTAAAAAGAATGTTTCCTATTTGATGCCTGTACCCAGCACTGCATTTCTTACAGTTATGTAAATGAGTCTTAGAACCACCCACACCCACTTTTAACATAATGCTCTCTTTGCATAGCAGTCCTAAAATTCAGAGATTAAATATATCTGTAATAATGCTGCTCCTTTAAAAATTAACTTGGGACTTTTAGGATTTTGAAGTGGGGATCATGTTTTATGAAATTATTACTTCAAAAGAAAGTATATTATCTTTGCTTTTAAATGTTTATTCTTCTATACATTTAAAAGAAATCTAGCGAGTGAGGAGTATCGTCTTTCCCTTTACATCTGTCTATCACCAAAAGCATAAAAGTAAGGGTTGAATTGCAGAAAGGCTAAGTGCAAGGAATCTCAATAGGTAACCTGATCCATCTATTCTCAGGCTCTGACACCAAAAAAGCATTTTAATTATAGTTTTATTTACAACACTTATTTTTATTTATTCATTTTTAACATTTTGCATATTGGTCATATTCCTACTGGGTTTTACTCTTCTGTTTCCTGTCCAGTCTCATTCCACTGAGGCCCCGCTTCGGTGTGGTCACCAACAGCACGATCAAGCAGGGATCTTGAAAGCTACAAAATCAACCAATCTGGTAAATGCACACATCTGTACTATACTGGCACACAAGCTATTAGAGTAACCGAATGCTCTCTGATTCGACAAGAGACATGCTCATTGGGAAGGAGTTAGTGCCTGGTACTAAGAACCAAGCCTATGGCTTGGAGTCATAGACCCTAGAGGGAAGCTCACACTGTTCTTTGGCTAAAAGGAAAAGATATACCCATCCAAAAGTCTTCTACATGTCTATGCTTATGCCCTTTGACCCAAGATGCTCTCACTCATGGTTGGAAAATATGATTTTTATGGATGGTAGCAAATACTGGGGAAAGCCAAGACCCATTAGTACTAACTTGTAATCTCTAACATATCTTCCATGACATAGGGAAGAATTCTCTTACTGTATTTGAAAATATAGTTGATTACATCACCATTTGTCTACTTCAAAATACTGAAATTTCCTTGAAGAAACTTGTTTTAACTCACTTTAGACTATCCCATCATATTTAGTACAAAGTGGTGCTCAGTAATTAAGTAGATTCAAAGACCAATGGATTTCTATCCCATGCCACAAAAATAATCAGAAAAGAAAGTAAAAAAAAAAATCAAGAAAATAATCAGAAAAATACTTGAGAAAGAAGTACAAATATGCTTAAAATTTATGTTTTTGTTGAAGTCCATCATTTTTATTTCTTTCTTTTCTCTTTTTCCTCCTTCTTTTCTTTCCTTCCTCTCTTTTTGAGGTGCGAATTCCTTATGCTATCCAGCTGGTCTTCAACTGCTGGGCTCAATATTCTTTCCACCTGAATTTTTGGGACTAAAGGCAACCACCATTGGATCTGGTTTATTACCTCTTTTTTTAGTCTTTCATAGAACTTAAGAACTAGTCAGTCATTTAATGCTGAGGGTTCTAAAGAAGAGTGTCTGAAGGCTGGGCATGGTAGTGCACACCTTTAACCCCAGCACTTGGAAGGCAGAGGGAGGAGGATTACTGTGAGGTTTGAGTTCACTCTGAGACTCCATAGTGAATCCCAGGTTAGCCTGGGCTAGTGTACAACCCTACCTCAAAAAACCAAAAACCACAAACAAAACAACAACAACAACAAAAATAGAACCTGAGTTGGTGTCCCCTATCAAATCTACCAATTGTCACCTGTCATTAAGCTTCTCTAGGATTCATTTATTTTTCATCCCTAAGATGTCTTCCTCATGATTGTCCTAATCACAGTTCCTGAAATGTACTGAAATTAATTAAGTGATCAATGTCATCATCATGACCAGTAGCACAACTATTAGGTTAAAAAATAATCTAATCAATATCATCAATTATTTTCTTCTCAAAAAACTTGAATCAGTCTCACTGCCTTTTTTTTTTGTTAGTGTAATTGCTTTTTTTCCCTTTTGAACACACTTAAATTTGCATTGCAGATTTGAGCCAAAGTAATGTCATGAAACAGTTTTGGAGAGGAGAAAAAATGTTGACATAGTTGATGGACTTAATAATCTATACCCCCAAAACCAAAACAATATATACTATCTATTAGAATTTATAAAGCAATTCAGGAAAGCTCTGGGATATGAGTGAAATACAGAAGGATCTTCAGTGTTTTTATATAACAGTAATATCCAAATAGAATAGAAAACAAGCTGCTAATCACAAGACCAGCAAAGCATTTAAGGTTCCTGGTTACAAGTGTAACCCAGATACTATGACTAGGAACGTTAAATGTTTTGAATGTGTCTATGATTTTCATTGTTATGTAAATCAGACTTAATGGCAAAACATGACTAATGAGCCAGGATTTGTGGCATATACCTATAATCCCAGCACTTTTGCAGAAGAGACAAGAGGATTTTGAGTTTGATGCCACTCTGGGCTACATAGCCAGTTCAAGTTAGTGTGGATTAACCATAGCAAGCTCCTGACTTTCCTTCTCTTATGCTCTCTACTGCTCCATACTAAAACCCTTTTAAACTTAAAAAAAAAAGACACAAAACAAACAGCATAGGATGAATGACAGATACCAGGTGCCATGGTCAGAATGTTCATGCCCTCCTGCTCCTCATTCACATGTTGAAATCCTAAACCATAAGGCATTAAGGCCTTTGTGAAATGACTAGGTAAAGGGACTTAAGCCTCATGAACAATGCCTTTATTAGTGAGGCCTGAGATAGACACCTTACTCCTTCCTGCCATGTGAGGAGATTTTGACAAGATGTCATCCAAGATACAGAAAGCAAGCAGGCATCAAACAATAAATAAGTAAACCAGAACTTTGCTCTTGAAGTTCTAGCCTATAGAACTCTGAGCAATAATTTCTGTTATTTATATTATAATGTTATAGTGGCTTGAGTAAACTAAGGCAGAGAGATACAATATTATTTGGTATCAGTTCTTTAAAATCTTTTGAATAATGCCAATTTTCAAGCAAACTGTGCAAAGTTTTTTTTGGCAGAAGGCAAAATGATGAAGTAATTTAATTTTAATATGAAAAAGCAAAAGTCTAAGATTAGATGTGTAAGTAGATAAAAATGAGGAGAGCACTTTTTGCCCAATGTTATAATTATACAGTCACTCAGAATATTATTGGGTAGCTGAAAAGTAGGTCTATGCAAATACTGTATTACCCAAAAGCTACAGGGATTCAGGCTCAGTAAAGAGAGTTAAAAAAAATGGAGATTAAATGAATTTGGACATCTGCTTCTAGAAATAAATATAAAATCATTTGGGCTTGTTTTGTCATATCCTGAATAAAATCATTTTCCACATTATTTAAAGATATGAACATGAAAAAGCTTGAAATATTTTAGAAATATTTGAAAATATTATTTTATTGACAAGAAAGGATTTCTTGCATAAGACACAAAGACAAGATGAAAAATTTGACAAATTGATATCATGGAAACATATAACTTCTCTACTATATAGGCCATAAGATTAAAAGTCAAGTGCTGGAGAGGAGATATGTATTTACATAAAGAACAATTGACAAATAGAACATATAACATCACTTAGGAAAAGCATACATGAAAAATGGGAAAGGTTAGAAATTCATTAAACTGGAGAGGTCAATATGCAAATAAGCCCATGAACAGTGCTCAGTATTACCTGTAATCAAAGAAGTGAAGTAATTTAAACATGATAAAGAGGATGGAGCCTGGCACACACAGTTAATCTCAGCACTTGGGAGATGGGGTAAAAAGATCCGCAGTTCAATGCCAGACTTAGCTTGCAGAGTCTGAGGCTAGTTTGTGCTGCATGAGACTCTGTCCCTTGTCATAAAACAAATGAGAAGGAGTCATTTGACATGATAAGAAGTGGCAGATATAAGCTTAGCTTAAATATTTTCAAATATTTTTTGGGTGGGGCTAATCTAAATTAATAAATTCAGTATCAGTTCAATAAAAATTAAAATTTTACTTAAAATTACTAGTTTTAAAAAATAATATTTTGGATTACCTGCTTCAGACTCCTCCTGTTTTACCTGAACTTTGCCTTCTTTCTTTCCCTGAAGCTCCATATCATCTCAAAAAAACATGTTTCTAAACTTAAATTAAAAAACCTACAAATAGAAAATTTCAAGTTTATTTTGAAATGTTTCCATGAAAATATGATTTAAACCCAATTAAATGGTGTATTCATTTAAAGATCAATAGCAAACTATTGATAGTTTTCTGTATAAACAAATTTGTGGAAGCTATCAAAAGAGAAATTGATAGGTGAAGTGAAAAAAACAAGCTACAGAAAATATTGTGATATAACATTATATTTGTGTATGTGTCTGTGGCCTGTATATGTGTGTGTGTGTGTGTGTGTGTGTGTGTGTGTGTGTGTGTGTGTGTTAGCATGTGTGGGTAGGTTGAGTATGTGCCATTTGTGTGCATGTATGTAGAGTCAACAGGACAATTCAGGTGCTAGCTTCAAGAATGTCATCTACCTTTGTTGAGACAGGGTCTCTCATTGGCCAGGAATTTGCCTAACTGGGTGAGACTGACAGGTCAGTGAGCCCCCAGGGATCCTCTTATCCCACCTCACACATGTAGTCATTTTATATTTTTGGTGAAATTTTTATGTAGATATTTCTTATAGCAAATATACAAATGAGAGGCTGAATTTGTGTTCTGTTCTTAGAGTATGAAACTCAGTCTGTTCTATACAGTGAAGACGGAACCCCACACTGCTGGGGCTCTGCAGAATCGGATCCTGTTAAGAGCTCAGAACCCAAAACAATGTCTGGCTGTGGTAGCAACTCAATAATGTTAGTATACATCTTACTATTATTCATTTGACTAAAGGTCTGTTTGTTCTTTTTCTTATGACACTATTCCCATTCAACTTGAGAAAGAATAAGCATTTCTAGTTTGTCTTTGATAATTTCAGTGACAGAAGAGAAAATTAATTTCCTGGGATAAATGTCTTTTATGTTATAATAATCCTCATAATCTTTCATAATAAACCTATGTTGATAAACACCCTAAGCCCAACAATTATATTTCCCAACACTTCTACAACTTCACTGACTTATTTACTCTAAGAAATTAAATGCATATTTATTTCTTCTACATAGATAAATGAATTTTTGAAATTTTACTCTAAAGAAATGAATAATAAAGTTTCTATCTTTTCTTCTAACTAAATTTGTAACCTTATTCATGTGTTTTCCAAGAAAGTAAAATTATGAAATTTCTTTTTTAAAAAACATTTTTATGGATTTATTTATTTCAGAGAGACAGAAAGAAAAGGAGGCAGAGAGAGAGAGAGAGAGAGAGAGAGAGAGAGAGAGAGAGAGAGAGAGAGAGAATAGAACAGATATGTCAGGTCCCCCAGCCACTGCAAAAGGACTCCAGGTACATGAGCCACCTTGTGCATCTGGCTTTATGTGGGTACTGGGGAATCCAACTTGGTCCTTAGGTTTTCAGGTAAGTGCCATAAACTGCTGAGCCATCTCTCCAGCCCTGATATTCCTTTCAATATTTAAAAATTTTTTGTCCCCTCATGCTGAGAGTAGGCATTTATTATTTAAAACTGTAACTTTTAATACTGAAAAGACTCTGTAATTAATACATTGAATAGGATAAATGGATATAGATTTATTTACATGAAATAAGGAGTTTTCACTCAAAGATTCATTTCAAAGTCTATGTTACTTATTCTCATATATATAAGAATGTCAAAATATGTTTGTACCTGTAGTATTGCTATCTTAAGAGTGTTGCTCATCTGAGGGAACCTTAGCTTGTTCCATTGCCTAAGACGCAAAATAGGATTGATTTCTAGATTATTTTTAATGTACAAAAATTATCAACATTTGAGATGCTCTGTAAATGTAATTAAATGCTAAGATGCCTACTAACCTGATTAAGGAGAAAGTACAGCTAGGCTTTTGTAAGCCAGATAACACCATTGTGCCGGCTGTTCCACTCAGTACTAAATCATATTTGATATCTGAATACAGAACTACCATGTGAGCATTTCTGTTATTTTCCTGTCCATAAAAGATGGGGGGCTGTGTTAGAGTAAGCTTCTTAATGAGATACAATGAAATATCACCCAGAGATTTATAGGTTCCTTCAAACTATTTGCATAGCAGGGTTTGAGATTGTTTTGTAAAATCAGTGGTAAATTTTAGGCAGGATACACTATGTTTGTGGCAGGGGTAACATATAATTATAAACAACAATAATTATTTTTATATCACCAATGATAAAGAGCATACCCTGCAAGTTCTAATAGATAAATATAATCAAAAGCACTACACTTGGATATCATTTTGTATTGGTACATTTTATGTTAGCTTTTGAGATATTAATGCAAGAGAGACATGGTGAGTTGGAATTGTATGAATATAATGTATCTACTGATAATGAAAATCAGACCTCTTTGATTGGAAAGAATATGCATACTGTTGATTCTAGAAAGATCTATATAAAATGGAATGCAAATTCTTTCTGACATATATAAGATCCTTGAGTGGGTTTCGAGAAAAAAAATTGAAAATTCTCACTTCTGGAGGCTTTTAGAATCTAAACATCACACATGTTTCTGACTTTGTTTTAGTAAATGTGCTCTCTGGAAACTGAAAGGACTTTGTATACTCCATGTTATTTGTTGAAGAATGAATTTATATAAAATAATTTAATGTGAAACACGGACACCAAATTCAAGGATTGATGTCCACAATCTTTTTCACAGAACACATAATATGAAAATTCTTTGGTTTTCAAAAACTGAAAAAGGGAGAAAAGACTTTTGTATTGCACAGCAGCTCCACTGGCCTGTATGGATGAACAGTTGTGTGACTTTGGTCTTGTTACCTTACCACATGAGAAAACAGTACCTTTGAAATGGAGTTTTAGAGAAGACAATGTAGTAAAACATAAAATGTGTTCCTAAAATAGTGGTGTGTAGATGTTATTCAACTGTGACCTATGACTGCTGCTTCAGAGCTGAGCCTTGAAGACATATGGCCATGGATGCAGATACCCTTTTGATCTACTTTTATAGGCTATCCATCCCTTCTTACTCTCTTCTGACAAGTGTCTTTTTGGAATGCAAATAAGCAAGAGTGACATTAGCATAGAGATAGCTCTGAATCTGTTTCAACTAAAAATAAGAGGTGATTTTTAAAAACTTCAATACTTATTTTAGAAGCCAGTTAATAACACATAGCACATAGATCATGACTCAGATATGAGCTAAGAGCACTTTTTTTTGGGTAAGTAAAAGGAACAGAGAAAAAAAGATGACAAAACTGAAGATAAAGGCTTGGAAAAGTATAATAACACAAACATCAGTTCTCTTTCTATTCACCCACCATCTGTCCATCTACCCATTCTATCACCCATATATTCATCAAACTTTTATTGAAAATCATCATGTGTCAGGCATTTCAGCTCAAAGTTTCCATCCCAGCAGTTTGAGTATTAGGGTCACCACAAGTTTGAGGCCAGCCTGGACTACAGAGTGAGTTCTAGGTCAGCCTAGGCTAGAGTGAGACCCTCTCACAAAAAAGAAAGAAAAAGAAAAAGAAAATTAAGGAAACAATGATCCAACTCTATTAAAGAAAAAAAAAAGGGAATGTATTGTGGGGGGGTGAGCACTAAAGACACTGCCAGGCAGTTTGCTCTTTTTCAGGGGATCTCGGGTTGCTTATCTGTTTTGCTGGCCATTGGAGGAGAGGCCAAAGAAACCTCAATGGCTTTTTGGCTTTGCCTTGGATTTCACCTGAATTTAGTGAGTTAACAAGCTGTCTTTTAGTTTTCATTTAGGTTAAATGACCTACAGACCAACATGACATATAATTCAAACTATTTTTGTTTCATCTTATTAATTACCACCAAGAATGATTTATGCTTATAAAATAAGCCTTCAACTTTAGTGAATAGCTATTTCTTTACTAATTGATTCTAACACACGATTCTATCACAAGGGAATTGGCAGCCATATCATAACAGTGTTTATTATATAAATATGTAATTCATTATAAACAGTGGAAAATAGCATAAAAAGACAGTTGGCAATCTTCCATTTGTTTTCCAGCATTTTCTTGTATGGTTGTAGAATGTAGAATCAGAATATGTTACATGATTAAATAAAACTTAGATGTCTTATGTGACATGTTTAAATGACTACTTCCAAACTAAACAAAAAAGTTACATCCTGTGTTTCTGTTTACTTAATGTATACAGTACTGCTGAGAGAGAGAGAGAGAGAGAGAGAGAGAGAGAGAGAGAGAGAGAGAGAGAGAGAGAGAGAGAGAGATATCACATGCATGAATGTATGCAGTACCCAGGGCATTACACATACCAGACAAACATTGTACCACCTCCACTACAAGCGCCATCCCCGTAAGTTTTTATTGTTAGTCATGGTCTCACTATGCTTCCAGGAAGGTCTTGTATTAAGTATATAGCCCAGGCAGGCTTTGAACTTGTGACCCTCTTTCCTTGGCCTCTCTCTCCACTGGGATTTTGAGGATGAGCCATTACACCCAGTGAATGCATGTTTGTTGCTATTTATAAAAGTCTGGTAATGATTAGGACAGAGAGCAGATTATCCGTGCTGTTATAAAGAGGATGTCCACTGGCAGCCACAGTCACTGTATGAAAATACGAGTCAGTTGGATCATGGGCCTGTGTACAGATTCTCACTAAAAACAAGATCTTTTCAAGACAGTGCACTTAAATGGTTAAAACATAAAGGAAAAAAAAATCAACATGAGGAAATGGAAGAAGCAGAGAAACCATGATTTCTCACTGAAAGTTTAATTTTCAAAGAGCTGTATTACAAATACAGTATAAATAATAGTCATGATGGTATATGAAAATTTACATTATTATATTATTTATTATTTTTATATATTTTTTGACCTGGGCATAAGATTTCTACCTGGTTCTATATTGGATTAAAAGGGCATACAAAGAAATAATACAGGGCTGGAGAGATGGCTCAGAGGTTAAGTCACTTGCCTCTTGTGCCTAAGGCCCCGGGTTCAATTCCCCAGTACCCACATAAGCCAGACCCACAAGGTGGTGGCGCTCTCTCTCTGTCTTATGTATCTCTCTGCTTGAAAATGCATAGATAAAATATTTTAAAAAAGAAAAAAGAAATAATACAGCATTTTTCATAGCAATAGGATTATGTTAAATTAGTTTTAAAATGAGTGATGGCTTTAAATATCTGGATGGCATTTTTTATTTACCATGATTCTAAACTATAATTACTTTTCAAATTCATCAAAAAGAATTATAATCACAATGGCAACTCTTCAGAAATAGTAAGACCCTCTGCAGGTATAGTTTTGATGGTGTGGACTTCCCAATGTGGCAATTTTGGCAAGAGAACATTTTGATGTGCTCTAAACTGCAAACTAGTAAGTTCAAAACATCTTAAAATGCCAAGTTCCTTGTCCAGAAGTCACACTTATTCTCTGTCTGACGCCCATCATGCCTGAGCCTGAGGGCTGACATGAAGTTGCCTTGCTGTCCTGCCTGGCCCTGATTTGAGCCTCCTTCCCCGTGGGCTCACCCAGAGGACAGGCACGCTTCGCTTCTTTCTTGGAGAGCACTACACCCTCAATATTTTTTCTAAAACATTTTACATCTTGAAAAGAGTGAATGACAAAACGGCTGTGTCAAAATGTCTTTATAAATGCTGTGCTTGTTAAAGAGGAGCCAGGAAGCCTGAAGAAGAAAAGGTACTCAGGTAGTTATCCCAAGCAAATGGAAAAAAAAAATGGAAGGCAAAGCATTTAAGTTCAGAAAACTCTATATATAATTATAGAGTTTTGGATATGAATGGGTCAAAATATATTTTGCACATGCAACTCTGCTCTACCAAGGCTGGCTGCTGTCTCTTTAGGTAAGTGATAGAACCCTCCCCAGTAACAGCAGCCTGCTCCCAGTTTGCTCCAAGCTCAGATGCCCATTGGTGAGGACAAAATGAACCTGGTTTGAAACTTGGGATGACTTGGCCTCACCACACATCCTGATCTATAGCTGATACAACTAGCAAGGGAGTTTTTATAATGGAGACTCAATCCTGACCAGAAATTGGTTCCTCATCTTGTTTCTTACACAGAAATGTTTGTTTAGTTTCCTTTTTAAGAAGTAGGGGTATTTCCCTCCACTTGGGTTCCTCTGAGCACCACCTTCTGATGGGAGTTCAGGAGTCTTTGGACATTCTCTTTACTGTACGCTGATGTGATGTTCATGGTTCTATTGAGAGTTTGTTGGTTCTTGTCTTTCTCAAAACTGTTTCTGTGGTACCTTTCCCTGGTTCTTCCCAACTCTAGCTTCAGGTGCACAGTTACCTTTTACCTGTCACAGTACTGATGAAATGTATGAGGCACCTGCCTAAGTCTCCTCCCTCTCCAGTGAGGCCCACAGTCAACAACTACTTCCAAGGAGAGAACCAAAGCTCAGGTCTGCTCTAATATGCAATCTCTGTTATGGTTACAATGAGATTTCTGTCATCCAGTTATCCAGTTTCTGAGCACTTAGATGTTCAAGAACCCAGTACTTTCTGAGGAAGTTGATTTTATCAGACCAAAACTAATGACTAATAACCATGTTTTTATTACATAAACATGAAATAAAAGCTTACCCAATACACAGGGTGCTTTTGTACAAATTGGAAAAAGGTAAACCTTCTGGAAAGACCAATTTCTTTTTTAAAAAAACTTTTATTTTTTAAAACAATTTTATTTATTTATTTGAGAGAGAGAAAGAGAGATGAAGAAAGAACAGAGAAATAGAAAGACAGAGAAGAGGTGCAGTAGGGCCGTCGTCATCTTCAAATGCACCTGGCTTTGTATGGATACTGAGGAATCAAACCCAGGTCATCAGGTTTTGCAAGCAAGGACTTTTAACAACTGAGCCATCTCTTCAGCCCCAGACCAATCTCCAGAGTCTATGCATGCCAAGCCCAATCCTGGCTGCAGTACTAGAGCATGTGAACATGGATGAACGTTCAGCCCATTCACCTCCTACTTTAGCAATCTCATACTCTGTTTGGTGCTTAATGCTCACATCTTGATCCAGCTTCTCAGAGTGTAAAATAACAGGCTTAAATTTCCCTTTTACACATGATTTTTCCAATTATTAGGTAGAAATTAAATAGCAATTTCATTTCTTTGGGCTAAACATCTTGAGTTCCTTCATTATTCTTCATAATTATTGTAAAGTTGATTTCTACTGATTATTCGGAATCTCTCTCTCTCTCTCTCTCTCTCTCTCTCTCTCTCTCTAAATTTCACCAGTGTGAAAGCATCCCTTCCCTTGTTGCACATTTCCTTCAAGGTATTCAGTCTCCAGAGCATTGTCATAGAAGAATTTAAGAAGCACTAAATGTTCTAGCTTAAATCTCCACCACAGAGAAAAAAAAAATCCAAAGTCAAATTGTCCTATGAAAAATTTAAAAGGAATATAACAAAAACTGTAAGGAACTTGGGAAAAACAAAAGATAAGCTGGTTTTGTGAGCAATATCTAATTAAGTTGAAGTTCAGTAACTTATTTTCTTCTATTAACCAAATGTGCACCTGAAGATATAATAATTTCAAGCTACATTACTTCAAATCTGTGGACACATATGTATTTGTCATTCAGTTATTAAAGAAATATGCAGTCCCTGCCTTGTATCAGTTGTAGCAGCATCAGAGCTTAATGAATTAGAATAATTTCATAAAGCCTAGACTGAAAAAAACTTGCATAGATTATGGAAGCAAATAATTTGAGCTCATACAGACAAACAGGTGATAAAATGAAGACACTTGTGTAGTATGCTACATGAAGGAATGTTATCCTAGTTAAATCTGGTGAGGTTATGAGGAGGTTGATCATGAAAATTAAGAAATTTAAGGACCTTAGGTCATGGGACAGCCTGAATTTGGAAATATTTCCATTGCTTTAAATTAATACACTGCTCCACAGTGTGGCTACATGACAAGAACTGACCTGAACTAAAGGAGGTTTCTAAAGTGATTTTAAGACAGATCAATGAATCTAACTGCTAACACATATCTGGACCATGTCTTTCTGTGTTTTCTTTTCCTTTTTCTTTTTACATGTTTTCTTTTAGATAATACTCAGATCCTAATAGAGCAGGACTAAGAGGGAGATGGCTGAAATAAAGAGGGTAGAAGGAACAAGAATCAGCATAGTAGGGAAATTATAAAGTCATAATAACGTGCTAAATATGAAGATTCCAGAATCAGACACTCACGGTTTAAACCTTGACTGTAATTTTACACTATGTGACACAGCACCAAGTTATCTAATTTATCTTAGTATTAGTATTAACACAGACTTGGCACAATAATAGTTATTATGAAGTAGACATGAACTATTTAAATTATGCAAAGGTCTCAATAATGGATATATTTAATAATATGTTTAATTATTTCTCTGCCAGGAAAGTAGACACAGGCATTATAGCTCAGGAAAATGCTTATAGGAACAAAGGGCTGGGTGAAGATACCTAGCAAATTATCTTGTTTTCTTTCAGCACTGTTACAAGTACCTGCTCAAATTTTCTCACTTTAATTGATATGCCGTGCAATTTCTATTGACACAGGGAGATGAGGAGAACGGACCTTCCCTTGGTGCAAAATAGATCTCTCTTCCTGCCACTCTATGTTAAAGGTTCTAAGGATTTAGAAGCACTCTGTAGTCAGAGAGAAAAGTGAGTGTTATATATTCATACCATGACATGGGGTCCTCCAGGATGAAGGGCACATAGTCATACAAAACTTTATTAGTACTCCTCAGTTGTCATCTGAAAAGCATGTAGTGAGAAAATATGTAAATAATATGCCCAGATTTCAACACTGTTGTTGGTCTTGAACATGTCTGCTACTGGCATCCCAGTAGTGCAGGTTTTCTGGATGGCAAGGCATCCTCTCCAGGATCCTTTGTTATCAAAAGAACTCAGCATTACAGCATTATATTTCTTTGTCATTAGTCTGACAAAGAAATAATGCACCTAATCTTACACAGGGTGACAGACCCTATGACCAACATTGTGTGGGTCCGCTAATTCCACTCAGGATCTTTCATTGTGGTGAGTAAGAAGACTATATCTATGAGGTCCTTTGTGTACTAGTTATCTATATTTTGGCCAAGACTGCTTCTCAGTGAGGATTCCATGATGACTTTCAGATATGTTCATATTTGAATGACAGTGGAATTTAAATGGAGAACATCAAAGATGTAAGGATACACTGTGGATAGAACCTGATGTTTATTTAGACTTGGAGGATTTGGCATCAGTTGTAGTTTTAAGCACCTTGGTAAGTTGCTTCAGTACTGTAGCGTTCAGATCCTCAGTTGCTAACTGAGGAATGTGATATGTGCCTCCAAAGATGTACTAAGGAGCAAAGAGAAGTAGAAGTCACATAATGCAAGTCTCCAAGAAAGACAGTTATCCACAAGTGTTGATTGGATAAGGACACCACTATTCTTCATGAAATTGTTTTCAAAACAGCAGAAGTATTATTTGTTGTGCATAACAATGTTCAAATATTGATACAAAGGTGAAAAGCTCTGAGTAATTCCTGTGACTCTATTTATTCCACTTTCTGCTAATATGTCATATCCTCTGATTGAAAGTAGCAAATATCTAAAACAAAATAAAAATAAAGCTGAGTTATTAAATGTATTTATTAATTTGCAAGCAGTGGGAAAGAGAGAGGGAGGGAGAGAGAGGGAAAGAGAGAGAGGGAGGGAGGGAGGGAGGGAGGGGGAGAGAGAGAGAGAGGGAGAGAGAGAGAGAGAGAGAGAGAGAGAGAGAGAGAGAGAGAGAGAGAGAGAGAGAGAGAGAGATGGAATGGTTACTCCAGGGCCTCCAGCCACTACAAATGAACTCCACATGTATGTGTCACTTTGTGCATCTGGCTTTATGTGGGCACTGGGAAACTGAACCTGGGCATTAGACTTTGCAGGTAAGTGCCTTAACTACTGAGCAATCTCTCTAGCCCAAAAACTATAATTTTAATGAGAATGCACAAAATAATGTAATGTAATTAAAAACTACATGGAGATTTTGAGACTTTCATTCCTTCTTTGAAATTAAACCAAGTACTTATATTGTTACTGATAGAAACTAGCTCATTCAAATAATTCTACATGACTCTATAAAATCAAATTCTCTCAAGTTTTGGCTACTGCTAACATTTTAATACTTGATAAGTAGTACTTTAGGAGTCCATTGGGTTATTTTGCAAATAACCAAGATAGTGCTTTAGACAAAAATAAAGACAAGCAACTTCAATAAGGTCATGTACTGACCCATATTTTCTGAGTGAACACCTCTTCTAGAAAAAGAGTGTAAAACTTTGGAGTTGATATTAAATTAGCAAGACTGCTAGTGAGCACTTAGTAATGTATCATATATGTGCATTAGGAAGTTGTGGGTCCTGAGTAATACTGATAGCCCAATGTTACTTTACTGATTATGAAAGAAATATAACAGCTCAGCAGGTGAGTTAGTTGAGGCCCTTATTAGCTGAAGTGGGGGCACAGAAGAAAAGGCACATAGATCAAAAAAATGTATAAGTAAGATTAAATAAAAAAGGAAAATGATATTTTGAGGGATAAGAATGTATAAAGAGTGAGAAATTTTAAACAAAGTTTTGTGTTTGGGCATCCAGTACTTACACAGGGCAGCTGTAGGTCCTTTGTAATGACAATGGAAAGGGGCCAAATATTAATTGAAAGGTAAACTCCTATACAAGGAAGCCATTATACCTACCTTGGTAGGAGAAAGTGGTTGTCACCAACCAGTTAATACTCAATGCTGTTTACATTACATATTACTGTTAATTGTTTGTGTAATAGTAATGGTTTTCAGTTACTCCTGCTGACTGTAGTAGTAAATTATTTGTTTTTTGAACAAATGAAACAATGTAACAAGAAAAATTCTAAAGAAATATTTGTTGTGGAAATATGTATATCTGGAGAACACCAATGCCCCGTGCAGGTGGAAATTGTCCTGTCTTATTTCAGTCTACTTATTCCCCCATTTCCTCTTACCTACCTCAAGCAATATTTTAAAAAATGGTTTTCATTAATTTTTTCAGAATGGCTGTCTAACTGGATTTCTTAGCAGTTAAATTTCCTTTCTCAAAGCCCACCGGAGAGTTTCCAATATAATGCATTATGCTTAATGAAAAAAAGTATTATGAAATCATATGCAAATTAGGAATCTAAAATACAAGAACTTATGAAGGCAACTAGGTCAAAGAATCGACGAATCCTAGTGTGGATGGGAGTTTTGGTGTCAGAGCAGCACATCTTGCTTTTGGAGAAACAGTTCTTTGTTCCACTTTGTGCCCATCTGCTTTCCCTAAGGATTAAAGGGATCTAGAAAGATTACAGTGGCTTTTGTTTGTTTGTTTTTCATTCCATTCTTTTATTAAAGAGAGTACATAGGTTACATTCTACAAGAAGTCCAAAGAGTTAGGAAGCATAGGACAAATATCTTAATGTTTGCTGTACTTTCAAAAATATTTTCATTGACTTTAAGTTAATTCAAACACATTTTCTGGTGTTAAATTGAAATAGCTCAATCTAAAACTGACTTTAGTTTTTATTTTTTGAACTTTTCTTTTTTATTTTTTTTTATTTTAATAATTATTGTCAATAATTAGATACATTGTATGAGCAAGTTTTATGGTGGCACCCTCATTTCCCCCTGCCAGTCCCCACCCCACTATTTGTTTTGTTTTGCTTTTTCAAGGCAAGGTCTCGTTTTAGCTCAGGCCGACATGAAATTCACTCCATAGTCTCCGACTGGCCTTGAACTCACTGAGTTCCTCCTACCTCTGTCTCCTGATTGCTTATATTAAAGGCATGCATTATCTCACCAGGCTACAATTATGGTTTTTATGTGGCTGGTATGTTTAGACATATAATAAAAGAGATGAAAAAGTCCAATTTTTCTTGGAAGTCTGGGATTATAACTTTCCCATCTAACAATTTAAGGCATCCCTACTTGCTAAGCAACACAACTTCTATATCTCTAGAACTCTTTAGACACCCAACATCAACTGAGTCAATTAGTCTGTCATAAAATGGTTCCAGGTTTTAGTCTACGTTATCCAAAAAAAATAATATCATATCATTTCTTTTTTGTCTGTTCCTATAAATAACAGTACAAAGGTATTCAGCTCAGAGAACAACAAAGAAATATACAGTAAAACATGTAACATATGGGTTAGGTATTTCCTCCCCCAACACACACACAAATTGAATGTAATCACTAAAGTGTAGCAAAAGAATAACAATGAAATTTGGTTACATGTTTTCTTTGCTGTTTTTTTTTTTTTTTTGGGGACAGCTCTTTGCTGAGAAATAGAACAGCATGAAAACATGGCTTCCTAGCACTGTATGAATCATATTGAGAAAGAAGCCACTTGCTGTCGCCCCTCTGTTCAGTTATTAGTATATTTTGAATAGTTGAAAGCACGGTGCAAACTTCCCTGTTAAACATAGGACATATGTATTCCTGTCTCCTCAACTCTACTCTCAGAGAATTTGTTCTCCCACTCCCAAGGGGCAGTTCTCTGAACCCATGCCTAAACCCTCCTCGTTCAGCCCCTCTAGAGTGGATTAGATCTGATGCAGTGTTTTCACTTGGACTCTCACATCTTTCTCCCCGGGAATTCAGAATTGGGAGGAAAGGACAGGAGTCAGATACTGCCTGGGGTGAGGTGTTGATTTGAAAGTGCATGTAAAATCTCAGCCTGACTTAGTGTCCCTTCCAACTCAAGAATTCCGTAAGAATAAGAAGCCAAGAGTAGGATGACGAGGCGTTATTAAGAGCACAGGGAGGGGGGATGGAGCAAGATGGTGGACGAGTAACAGCGTTGCCAGGACTCTCTCCATACAGGTTTGATTTTCAAGCTGGGATCCAAACTTTGGACACCGGCCAGACCTGAGCCCGCCCGGGCCCTCCCTCCCACCCCCAACTCCTGTGCCAGTGCAGACAGGGTTCCCCAACAGCTTTCTGCTCCACAGAGGAGCAGAGAGCCAAACACTCCCCCGCCCCAAGCTCCCGTCATTGTCTCCTTGTGGCAGGTTCCTAGCCCATGCCGCCAATTGAGCGGCTTCCCCTCACGGGGCTCCTCTCCCTCCAGCACCCGATACTCAGGCGCATTTCTCTCCATGACCCCCCCACATACACAAGCAGACGCGAACCTTGGGCAACCTGACCTAGCCTGGTTCTGGGGCCAGACCACAAGCAGTTACCTGGGAACCTCGGCAGAGGCCGGTTCAGATGGGTACCTGCAAGGAGGGCACAGGCAGTCTCAACGAGTACCAGGGATCATGCGCCACTGCCAGGAAGTAAAGTGGGCTGAATAGCACTCCCCATGGTGGCTGAGTCCCACTCCCCTACCTGGACATGGGCAGAAACCAATGGAAAAAACCCACAGAAATCAAAGAAGGAACTCCCCAACCCAGGGCCCCTAGTCCCTATGTAGACCAGGAAAGTGGCAAGGAAGTAGAGGCAGCACATATACATTTGCAAAGAGAATAATATGACTCCTGACCACAACTGCAATGCAAAGATGAAGCAGTTAATGGCTAATATGGAAATTATGAGAAAAAACATGAATGAGATGAAGCTTTCCAACTCAAGCATAGACTCCAGACTGAATGTAATGGAGAGAAATATGAATGAATTCAGAAACACATTAAGTGAATTGAAAATTAATCAACTAAGGGAGGAATTAAAAAATCAACTGATTAAATTTGATGAGGACTTCAGAAAACTTAAAAATGATTATCCGGAATCCCAAGCAAAAATAAAAATAGACTGGAAATTGGATCTCACCAAAGAATTAGAGACTATAAACAAAATTACAGCAGAAACCAATAATGAAACAGAGATGTTAAAAACCTCCCTTTAATCAATCAGTCCCAGAGTTGACAATCTGGAGGACAGACTCTCAGAAGTTGAAGACAAGTCAGAAGGAATTAATAAGGTTGTCATAGGTTTCAATAAATTCAAGAAATCAAGTGAGAAAAATTTGAGGGATCTATGGGATACCATAAAGAGACCCAATATTAGAATCGTGGGGATCCCAGAGAAAAAAGAAACACAGGATAAGGGCATAGGAAATATCTTCAACAGAATTATTCAAGAAAACTTTCCCTATTTAACAAGAGAAAGCCCAGTCAACTTTCAAGGGGCCCAGAGGACTCCAAACACACAGGACATGAAGAGGAATTCTCCAAGACACATTTTAATTAAGATGCCTAACATAGAAAGCAAAGAGAAAATACTCAAAGCTGCTAGAGGAAAGCAAACCGTAACTGATAAAGGAAAAGCCATCAGACTTAAATCATACTAATCATTAGAAACCATGAAAGCCAGAAGGGCTTGGAATAGTGCTTTTCAGGGCCTAAAGAAGTATGGCTTTCAACCTAGACTACTGTCCCCAGCAAAGCTATCCCTCATGATAAATGGAGAAGTGAAAATGTTCCATGGAGTAAACCAGCTCCACGAATATTTGAACACAAAGCCAAAATTTCAGAAGATCCTTCAAGAAACACAGAAGAAACAAGAAATCTACCTCAGAAGAGTACCAGAGATCAGACATGACAACCACAGTCAGTGCGCTAATAGCAGCACAGACAACAAACCCCATTAACCCTTCATCATGGCAGGGCTCAAATCAAACCTCACTGTTATATCACTAAATATAAATGGACTTAACTCCCCTATAAAAAGACACAGACTTGCAGGGTGGATCAGAAAAATGGACCCTTCCATCTGCAGTCCTGAGGGGAATGTTCATCATGCTAAATGCCTTCATATCAAAGACAGAGAGGTCTCAAATCAATTGCCTAACCACCCACCTAGGATCATTGGAACAGACGGAAAAAGCTAACCCGAGGAGCTCAAGACGAAAGGAAATAATTAAAATCAGAGCTGAGATTAATGAATTGGAAATAAAGAAAACGATTAAAAAATAGATAAATCAAAGAGTTGTTTCTTTGAAAAAGTTAACAAGATTGACAAACCCCTGGTCAATCTAATCAAACAAAGAAATGAGAAAGCCCATATCAACAAAATCAGAAAGGACAATGGCGAGATCACAAAAGATGCTGAAGACATTGGAAGAATCATCAGGTCTTACTTCCAAAACCACTACTCCACAAAATTAGAGAACCTGGAAGAAATGGATAAGTTTTTGGACACCTACCAACTGCCAAAGCTTAACCCAGAGCAGATAAAAGCACTAAATAAACCTATCACACCCACAGAGATTGAAGACGTAAGCAAAAACCTTCCCAAAAGGAAAAGCCCAGGAAGATGGTTTCTCAGCTGAATTCTACCAAGCCTTCATCACAGAGCTGAAATCACTCTTTCTGAAGCTTCTTTGAAGCATATAAAAAGAGGGAAGGCTTCCAAACACCTTCTATGAAGCTACCATTGCCCTAATCCCCAAACCACGCAAGGATGCAACAAGAAAAGAGAACTATAGACCCATATCTCTGATGAACTTAGATGCAAAAATCCTGAACAAAGTCCTAGCAAACCGGATACAACGCTACATCACAAATATTATCCACCCTGACCAAGTTGGCTTTACCCCAGATATGCAGGGATGGTTCAACATACGCAAGTCGATGAATGTAATACATCACATTAATCGGCTCAAACACAAAAACCACATGGTTATCTCAATAGATACGGAGAAGGCATTTGACAAAATTCAACACCTCTTCATGTTCTATGCTCTAGAAAGAATAGGCATAGATGGCCTATTACTCACCTTAATAAAGACAATTTACAAAACTCCTAAAGCAGAGATCATTCTCAATGAGGAATGACTCAAGGAATTCCCACTCAATTCAGGAACAAGACAAGGCTGCCCACTCTTACAACTGCTCTTTAGCATAGTGCTTGAAGTTCTAGCCCAAGTGATAAGACAAGAGAAGGACATAAAAGGAATAGAAATTGGAAAGGAAGAAATTAAACTATCCCTCTTTGCAGATGACATGATCCTTTATATATCAGACACAAAGAATAGTATCAGTAACCTCTTGAAGGTGATTAATGCCTTCAGCAATGTGGCAGGATACAAAATTAACACACAAAAATCAGTAGCCTTTCTTTATGCAGAAGACAAGCAGACAGAAAAAGACATCAGAGAGACTGTCCCATTTTCTATAGCATCAAAGAAAATAAAATACCTTGGAATATCACTAACCAAGGTAGTAAAGGACTTATATAAGGAAAATATTGCAACACTCAAGAAGGAAATAGAGGAAGACATGAGAACATGGAAAGATATTGCATGCTCATGGATAGGGGGAATCAATATAGTAAAAATGGCAATCCTGCCAAAAGCAATTTACAGATTTAATGTTATGCCGATAAAAATCCCAACCTCTTTCTTCACAGACATAGAAAAAATAATCTCTAAATTTATTTGGAAGGGCAAAAGACCTCGGACAGCCAAAAATATTCTAAGTAAAAAATCCTACTCAGTGGGTATCACCATCCCTGACTTCAAAACATACTACATCCCTGACTTCAAAACATAGTAACGAAAACAGCATGGTACTGGCAGAAAGACAGATCAATGGAACATAATTGAAGACCCAGCTTTGAATGGAAGTAACTTCAGTTATTTGGTCTTTGACAAGGGGGCCAACAATGTATGCTGGGCCAAAGATAGCATCTTCAACAAATGGTGCTGGAGGAATTGGATAAACACGTGTAAAAAAATGAAAATAGACCCACTCCTTTCACCATGCACACAGATCAACTCCAAATGAATCAGAGACATTAATATAAATCCGGTAACCGTGAACACCCTGGAAGAAAAAATAGGAGGAACTCTACATGAAATAGGAATTGGAAAAAAATTTCCTGAGCATATCTCCAGCAGCCCAGGAAATACGACAAACACTTAACCAATGGGACCTGATCAGGCTCAAAAGCTTCTGTACAGACAAACAAACCATACTCAGAGCCAAATTGCGAAATGATTTTCGCCAGCTACAACTCAGACAGAGGCCTAATTTCCAAAACCTACAGAGAACTAAAAAAAAAAAATTAATAACAAAAATCCAAAATTCCCTCTCACAAAATGGGGTACTGATCTCAACAGAGAATTCATGGAGGAGGAAACACAAATGGCATTGACTCATTTAAGAAAGTGCTCAGCATCCTTAAGCATCAGAGAAATGCAAATCAAAACTACAATGAGATACCATCTTACCCCTGTCAGAATGGCAATCATAAAAAAAAACAACAACAATCGTTGCTGGCAAGGATGCCGGGGAAACCCTCATTTAGGGCTGGTGGGATTGTAAACTTGTTTAACCACTATGGAAAGCAGTGAGGAGACTTCTGAACAGAATGGACATAGACCTTCCAATGGACCCAGATATCCCTCTACTAGGCATCTATCCAGAAGATGTCACATCTCGATGCAGAAACATTTGTACAACCATATTTATAGCAGCTCAATTCATAATAGCCAAGAATTGGAATCAACCCAAATGTCCATTCATGGAGGAATGGACAGAGAAACTGTGGTATATTTACACGATGGAATTTTACTCTGCTGAAAGGAAAAATAAAATATCGAAGTTTAGGGAAAAAATTGTCTGACTTTGAGCAGATCTTACAAAGTGAACTCTCAAAAGAACAGAGAATCGAACACCACATATTTTCCCTCATACGTGGTTCTTAACCAGGATAACTGTTTTCTTTATTCAGACTAGTAGAAAGAAGTGAGACGTTATGAATGAGGGATAAGGGATGGGGGAGGGGAATGGTTTAAGTATGAGGATAAACCATATTAGGTTCAAAACTATAAAATCCTTACGAGCATACTGTAACCTATTGAGAAAGTAGTGAATGTCGACTGGCAAGAGAGTCTAAGCCTGTGAATAATTAGATCAACCTGACAACCTCTGGTTCCAACCACTAGTTCCTCCTCTCACTGAGCTGTTGACCATAGCGACTTATGAGATTCCAACAACAAGACATAATTCTGTCAAAGCTCTTGAGTGCCCTCCCCAGGCCTGAGGCAAAACCCTGTTGCTGAAGAAACCACAGAATGCCATCGATCAGCATCAAGAGACCCTTCAACATCTGGAACGGTGTCCAGCCCCCAGAAGGCAGTTAGTGTAGTGTTGGAAGGCACTGCACAGGCTTCCAGAAAAGACTGATCAACAACAGCTGGAGTAAACAGAGACCACTGACACGAAACACAATCTGCGGTCATGAGTAGTCTGACCACACCTCCTACTGGGAGAGAACACAGAACCAAGAAAGAAAACTTGTGTAATGGAGGAGCCTGGGCCTGGAGGAGACAATCAACAGCTTTCAAATTTGGCCAATTTTCCACTTAGTGAGGGGGACCCCTTGTCTGGAACTTGGGATTCAGGGCAATAGGCACCGGATTCCGTACTCTTGGGCTCCCAAGACAAGTTGCAATATGGGAGCGATTGACGGGGAGGCTAAAAAAATAGAATCTAGGTAATCCAGAATTGTGTATATTTGTTAACCTACATTGATCTCACTCTCTGATGGATATTGTGTTTGTATTTTTCAGGATGCAGCTAGAGAGCTGGGGCCCATCCAACCCTACCAACCTACCGTAGGCCGATACCTGAGATTCTGGCAAGAGAGGAGCCACCACAGTCATATCGTGGAGGATCCAAATGGAACCCCTCAGAGAATGATGGGATGAACAAGGGGCCCACAGCCACAGCCATTAAATCAACACAAGATATGCCAGTGAGACAGAAACCAACGATTTTGACACAAAGACCCCTAAGCTCACAACCTTAAAGCAGCCTTAATACTCATCCACCATGACTCAGGGAACTATGCAGAAGAGGGGGAAGAAAGATTGTGAGAGCCGTGGTGGGGGAGATTATCCAGAGGCATGGCCAGGAGAACCTGGCTGAATACTAGGCTATCCATGGTCCCCTGTCACAAGGACTGATCCAGACGACCCATGGAGGAGGTTATCCAGTGGATTGGGGAGGGGAGGGCAGCGGGGAATTGGGGATAACAACTCATTTTTTGCCCACTAAATATTTTAACTCATTATGGACAATAAAAAAATCTTAAAAAAAAAAAGAGCACAGGGAATTGAAAGTGACTCAATGAGTATCATGGGAACAAACAGCAAGACATCCAACTAGAAGAGTGTCCAGAGGATGCAAAGGTGTTTCCATACCAGAAAATGCCATGCCTACTGATCACTGGGGAGTGAGGCAGCTTTTGAATGCACAGCATTAGCCTCTTGGAAGCCTTCTTTCAGAAGAATTTGCAGTTATAGCAGAAATTCCTGTGTAGGAGCCTCTGACAGCTTTTTACAGCTTTTGTTTTTTACAACAATGGTTTCTGAAATACATTCAGAAGTGTACTAAGCTTTCTGCTGTATCTGTTTTCCATTTTACTTCATTAATTTGTGTGTTTTGTGTGTGTATGTGTGTGAATGATGTGTCTGTACACACATGGTAGTGAGTATGTGTGGATGTCAAAAGACAACCTCAGGGTGCTTGTCCTCTCCTTTCTCCTTGTTTGAAACAGGGTCTCTTTTGATGTTGGTTGCTGATGGACAGGCAAGGCTAGCTGTCCCACAAGACTCAGTATTCTCCTGTTACTGTCTGCCATTGCTTAGGCTCATTGGAAATAATTCAAATGATATGAGCACCACTTTGGGGTCAGGCTCTATGTCAGTTCTCAGAACTGAACTGGTCAGTAGGCTTGTGGAGTAAGTGACTTTAAGCACTGAGCCATTTCCCTAGCCCCTGGATTGATTTTCAAAGGTAGCTTTTCTAGAGACTTTTGATTAGGAATATTCTGTAAAATGAAAGAGTTTCATTAAAAAAGTCTTTGGAAGCTTATATGCTCCTGGGATTCAAAATGGCGTATCCATAGCTGCTTCACTAATGCCTTCACTCATTTCACTTGTCCTCCTATGATCAAGTTCACCACTGGTCTTCTGGGAATTTATATGTGGTTTAAATTTTTTTAAAGCAATCTCTGACATTTATTTTCTGCTTTGGGAATTTTGCTATTGGTCTGAACAGGCATTGCCTCCTGTTTTCACCCTCAGTCATTATGAATAAATAGGAAAATTCTTGAGAAACATGCTGATGGCCTCGGTGCTGGATTTAGTCTAGTCATATCTTTCAAGAGTGTAAAATTTCCTGGTGGATATTCTTTTAATCCTAACAGCCTGGAAAAAATTTAGAACATTTGCTATCAAAACTCATGCTGCTATATAAAAATGTGTGCTGTCACATCCAATAGCTACATGACCATTAAGATAAAGCTTCTGATATGTGCATCAATGCTTATCTCCAAGAAATGAATGAAAATACAATAAAAGTATAGCCAAAAGGAAAACTACTCCAAGTAGTTTCCCTTTCCTTCACATACACACACACACACACACACACACACACACACACACACACACACACACACAGGACAGGACAATAGTGAGCCAGACAAAAATATTGACAGCAAGACAAAAGAAAAATAATAATCATAAGAATTAAATTTGTATCCTTAAACAGTATGAAATGTTTCTCAAGGTATAAACACAAATACATGTTTTTTAAGAAGAAAAATAGAATACTGCTTGTATAAAGTTCTGACAATAGATAATAATGCTAACCATATTTCTTGTTATTATACTAGTGCTTTCCAGGAGTTACTTCACTTATTGCTCAGAATAACTCTTCTGGTATATATATATATATATATATATATATATATATATATATATTTCTTTGTCTTCCTCCCATTATTATTATTCCTGTTAATTTACAGGAAACTCAAACTTAGAAAAGGTTAAATGTGTAAATCAAATTTATACTATGTAAACAGTGAAGCCAGGGCTCCAACTATAGAATATGAGACATTTAAGAGTTTTCCACTCAGACCAAGTACTTCTCAAAGGAGCTGAATCAGATTAAATTTTGAGCTGGATTAAAGAGTCATCTTGCTGATAAAATGTCAGAGGAAAGCAAAATTAATTAGACAGAGTAAAGTTGGGAGCAGGTCCTGAGAACTGTCACCATGCTTGTGACTCTTAAGGATTAGGTGTCCCGTCATATTTATACATGCCATGCTGCCTGTGTCTCTTATCTCTTCACTTGGCTTTTTTTCCAGTATTTTTTTCCTTCAGTATTCTAACCACCATATTACATAGAAAAGAATGTTAGTAGAGACAACAAAAGGGGGGAAAGATAATTTTGATCAACAAGATTGCATTGGAATCCCAAATATCAAGAAAAAAAGAAAACAATTAGGTAAATGGGATCATATATCAAACTACAAAGCTTCTGAGCAGCCAATGAAACATGCTTAAAAAAAAACTAGAGAGAACAAGTGCTAAAGAAGATGTGGAGAAAAGGAAACCACACAGTTGAGTTGATGAGACTCTAAACTATTACACCCACTATAGAAAACAGTCTGGAGGCTCCATAAAAATATTGAAAATAGAACTAACATATGATCCAGATATCCCTCAATTGTGCATACACCAATGGTAGTTAAACATGTATGACAAAGAGACATATGCCTGTCTATGCTCACTGAAGCACTAGCCATAATAGCCAAGACATGGCTACAAACAGACAAAGAGAATGTTGTACATGTGCACAAAGAACACAAGGAAATACTACTTAGCTATATAAAGAAGGAAACCCTGTCATTTGTGGTAAGATGGATGGGATCAGAGAGAATTATTTTTTAATTAATATTTTATTTATTTGTAAGCAGAGAGAGAGAGAATATATGCACACCAAGGCCTCTAGCCACTACAAACAAAATCCAAATGCATCTGGCTTTACATGGGTACTGAAGAGTTGAACCTGGATCCTTAGTGGCAAGTGCCTTAACCACTGAGTCATCTCTCCAGCCCCCAGAGACAATTATTTTAAGTGAAATAAGCCATGAATAGATAGAGCAGTTTCAGATATTCTCACTCATATGTGGAATCTAAAAGCAATGGTCTCTCATAGCTGGAAATTATAGTAGTACTTACCCTAGGCCATGGAGATTAGACTGGGGAACCAGAAGGTGATCTGATCATTGAGTACTAAGTTACAATTAGATAATAACATGAAATCACAATGTTCTATTGCACAGTAGAAAAAATAATGATAACCATACACACTTAAAAATTGGTAAAGGTAAAATAATTTGAAAGTCTTCAACATAAAAAGTAAATATATGAATAGGTAATTATAATTAACCTCATTTAATCATCACAGAATGTATATATATATATATGTACACACATATACATATTAATATATATTATAACAGCCCACTAATATGAAAAGCTTTTTTTTTTTTGAGGCAGGTTCTCACTCCATCCCAGGTTGACCTGGAACTCACTATATAGCTCTAGGTTGATCTTGAATTATGGTTACCCTCCTACGTTAGCACCAGGATTGCTGGGATTAGAGGCATATACCACCATGCCCGGCATGAAAATATTTTATATTATGTATATGTTAAACCTAATTTAATTAAAATGAAATAAAAATCAGGAGTAAGTGAGCAAGTAAAGAGTTTAAATAAAACATTGAGGAATGATGGCAGTTAGGGAGTAATAAAAATGATAACTTATATTGGAAAAAGTGACATATAATTGAAAGAAATGAAACTTGTGGAAGAAAACTTATATATCAATTTAGAAAATATGTATATTTGCGAGCAGATGGGGGGTGATAATCACATGCCAGGGCCTTGACACTGCAAACAAATTCCAGATGCATGTGCCACTTTGTGCATCTGGCTTTATGTGGGTACTGGAGAATAGAATCTGGGCAGTCAGGCTTTTCGAGCAAGTGCCTTTAATCTCTGAGCCATCTCTCCAGCTCCTGTGCATTACTTTTCAAACATACCTTCATATTGAGTCAAAATTAAATAACTTTGCTGTCCATATTTAACCAGAAATAATACATAGTTTTCATTCCTTGATGGAATTTTTCTCTCATACAATTATAAAAGAGAAGGGAATATACAGTATAAAGGAAAATTGTATAATTGTTGTATGCTTCTATTTAGTAGGGAAGGACTTGGACTTTTTAATGAACATTCTATATATATATATATGTATATATGTATACCTATACTACGTATGCATACATACACACACATATATATGTATATATATTTTATGTTTACACACTTAAATGCCTCATTTGAAGACAGATGAAAACTACTTTGTTGGCAAACCATTAAATTTTTTTGTAAATTTATTTGTGATTGTGAATGTATACATGTGCCAAGACAAATGAAATGACAAATGGCTTTGAATGGGTGGCTGGGGAATTGAACCTGGCCAGCAGGCTTTGAATCAAGCACTTTCAACTGCTGAGTCATCTCCCAGACTCTTGTAATCCTTTTTATTGTGTGATTGTTATACCAAAGCTCAAGACTAGTATTGAGAGTTCTGTTGATTCCCTTCTCCAGCCTCTCCCAGTAGCAATACTTACAGAACTAGAAGATTTTTATCAGAACCAAGAAAAAGTCATAATAAAATAAGTGAGCTACAGATATTTCTCAGATTCCACCAATTTTGCCACTCTTTTGATGTGTGTATAAAAAGATATTTTTCTTACAGATTTCCCCCAGTTCAGCTTGTCAATTTTGTTTCATGTGTAGACCTGCATAACCATTACCACAGTCCAGATACAGGACTGGAGAAGACTGTGAAAAAGATCATATTTCTATATATGCAAGATAGTCTAAAATAAATTGAGCATGAAGCCAGAAGACTTAAAACTAAATATGAAGTAAACAAAATAATGCACTGAAAACATAAACATGTTGGAAAGCAAAAATGAAAAATGTCACATTGGAAGATGACATCCTTCAGCAGACTTGGGAAAGCAGGAATGTGTATAACAGCATGTTCTACAAGGAGGCTAGGGAATCCCTACTCCTAGAAAAACAGATCTTCTTCCTAAAAAGGTGATATGAGGTGACAGAAACAGGAACACCAGAGCTTAATGTGCAAACCCAAAGGGGTTTTGAGTGGGATTGTTAGAAAAGAGGAATGTGATAAAGGAAAGGGAAGGGGGAATAAGAGAGGGTAATGGAGGGCATGTGTGAATATGTTCAAAGTTTGTGATGCTTTTGTATGAGCATGTCACAATAAAGCCCACTATTTTGTACAATTTATAAACTAATACACAAGTGTTTTTGAAAAGAATCTTTTTCAATAAACTCATATGGATATAGAGATATAAACATTAATAAAAATGTAAACAGAAGAAGGAATAAAGTAATTACACAAATAGAAACAGATGATGTTGGAATTTTTAAAAAAGCATACATTTTTGTAGTAGGTAAAAATGTTTATGCCAATGCTGGAGACAATATTCATTTTTCTCTATGCTGTTTTTTCCCCAACAGAGCCCAACCAACACCTGCTCCAGAGGTTGAACTCACTGTCTGTTTTGTAAATGAAACATGTATGCAATCCATATTACATTCTATGGAACTTGGAGGAAGCATGCCAGAGAGCCTGGATTGAAAAAAAGAGTTGGAAGTCTTCCCTCTTGTTATCAATGTTCTGTGAAGACGAGGCGTAGATATGCCATAGTCATCTTGGAACTAGGAGGTAAGGACTAAACTTATTCCGGAGATCTCCTGTCTCGGACTTTCTCTAACTCTATCTACATATATGTATACATATACATATATATGTATATACATCATCCACATACATGTATATGCATATACATATACATATATATGTACACACATAAACATAGGCATACATTACACACACACACGCACACACACACACACATACAAGTATGTCCCTGTTGTTTTTGTTTTGTTGAAAAAGGTACTGTGTTGGGTACCTTCACTCACTGAGCTGGTAGAATCAGGCAAGAATACAGTAGTCACAATTCCTTATAGAGTAAGTATCAGGCACTAAACTATGTCCATTATTTCAATATCTCCTCTAAATATATTTCTGTAAATTTATGCAATAGAAGTAAAATTGTGAACATTTTAAGTATATGAAGTGAGTATGCATCACTGCTGTATGGCACATTCATGTTATATCCATGGCAAAGCTTTAGAAAGCCAATTAATCTCAAGTGATGGATGAATTAAAATCAAAGGAACATTCATCAATCAAGTTTATTAACATATAGATGTGTTGAATGACTTGTAAAAGGCTTATATATACTGGTCATTTCAATTCCTTATAAAGACATCACTTTTATCTGTATGGGATGGCTCTAATGCTCCCCTTTTCAATGGATACCAAAATACAAAGAAAAAAAATTATGTATGCTTATAACCTACATGCATCCAATTTTAGACACTTTATATCCAGAGTCATTTTAATGCTAATATAATGTATAAGCTGTGTAAACACTGCTGTAATTTATTTTTAAGGGACAATGAAAAATCAATACCTGTGAAGTGCAGACACACTGAATGCAAGGTGAAACGTTTATGGATGAGTAGCTGACTTTACTGATAAATCTGAAGCAATGTTTTTCACATTTTTAGAAACTAGGCCTTTAGCTAAAATCTAATTTGAAATCTCATCTCTACCAGAGGGAGAAACTGGTGTGGCTGATTTTATGTCTCAGCTAGTAGCACTCATTATCTCCACAATTTAATATGCTCCGGACTCATAAACTGCTTACCTTCAAGCCCTTGGTTTCCATAATAGTTTTGCTCTCTATCCCAGTCTCACATTAGGCAAAATTTTATCAGAGTATCTTCCCAAATGGTATTAAGGCATAGAAACATAATTTTTCTTGGTGTCTTTGCAGAATATCCAAAAATGTTCTACCAGACTAAATGGAAAGTTTTAATTTTATCTTTGTCCATAAATACAATAGACTATGGTATGTACAATTAAAAACTAATTAGTTTCACTTAATTTTTTAATTTGTTCATGTATGTGTACATATGACATAAACATAGGTTACCTTTTGGCATTTATATTGCTATTTTAATCAATCCTTCCTTGAAATTAGTAAAATCATTTATTGACTATAATTGAATTATGGGCATTGTTTGGAAGGTAGTGCAATCTAATTGGTTTTTATATTGCTTAAAACCAAAGGATCATTTGGTTTTTAATTTATCATGCTTAAAATTCTAGGACTGATAAAAATACTTACTGGTCTAACATGGCACAGAGACATTGCCTTAGTAACAACATGCAAAAGGGGGTGGAACTGGGTTGACTCCTAGGCTATTCACAACCCCTTACCCCATGGACTGATCCAGACCGCCCACGGAGGAGGACAGGGAAGAGGGAAATAGGGGAATGGGAGACATCAACACGTTAATCCCTTATTAAGTATATCTAAGTATGGATGATAAAAAAATTTTGAATTTATTTGGAATGTTCAATACTGGTGAGGTTTGTGAGAACATAATCATTTGCCGTGGCATGGTGCTGTTTCTTTTCTAATGTGTGATGATTGAGGATAAAACAATGGCCATTAAAGAGTGAGTGCTTAGAGAGGTCTTCTTGTTCCTCTGCATGAAGGAAGAATATCATTATCCATGGTATAAAATGTCAATATCAAGAACCATGTGTTTAGTGAGGCCAGGGACACTGAAAAGTTAATTATGCTGTTTCTTCCACAGGCCACAAAAGGACAACAGGAAATCCACAAGCCCATAAATGACACTTCTCAAATGATGAAATGAATCTATATGGATTAATCACCTCTGTACAGTGATATTGTGTGTGTGTGTGTGAGAGAGAGAGAGAGAGGTACAGTGGAGGAAGAGGGAGATAGGGAGAGTGTTCGGTTATTGACTTCTTACCATATCTTTTAGCATGATATTTTCATGTTTTAAGATTACAAAAGGCTTAATAGGAAATATAACTCCATAAAGGTCTAAATATAATTTTAAAAATCCTTTTACAGATGCTAACATACATTCTCTTTTAAGAATGAATGATATATTTTTGTAATTGTTTCATTAATTAAAAACAGCTACATCAGAATTTTATGGTTAATAATTGATTCTTTTTCATTATTTGCAAATAGAGAAAGAGAGAAAGAAGAGAGACAAAGAGAATGGGCAAGCTAGGACCTCCAGGCACTGCAAATGAATTCCAGATGCATGCACGACTTTGTGCATCTGGCTTTACTTGGGTACTGGGGAACTGAACTCAGGTCATTCGGCTTTGCAGGCAAGCACCTTAACTGCCGAACCATTTCTCCAGCCCAATATTGAATGTTTTACATACAATTGAACAAATATAAAAAAATTAAAATCCATAAATTAATACTACAGAATTTCTTTCCTAACAAGTTTGCTAGCATAGATGTCAATGATCAGTATTGTCATAGACGTCGATATTCAGTGTTGCTTAAAGTGAAATTAAGATTAGTTCATTTGAAAGTTCAATATAATTATGCACTTCCTCCATTTTATAACTTTACTATCTGAGACAAGTATATTTTTCTACTAAGTCATAAAGAGCCACACTATATTTTAGAAGAACTCATTTGAAAAATCTGGCAGAGAAGAGTTCATGGGCTCCAAAAATACATAAGTGATAAGGAGAGGGAAATGCCAGTTGCCCTGATTTTATCAGCATATATTATACACATATGCTTAAAAATTACACTCTTCCAAAAACATACTATTAGTACATGTTGATAAAAATGAATACAAAAATCACACATATAAAAGATTCCATTAATAAACACAATTCAAATCTTAATTATATAATTAATTAATAACCTTAGCCTCATTGTATAGACATTGCATGGTTTGTGCTGGTCCCTGCGGGGACTATACAATGAGCTTAGGATGACTTAGGTAATGCAAATACCACGAAAACACTTTTTAGTGGCATTGATGTAGAATTATATTTAAGATTTGAAGATTTATATTTAAGATTCTTGTTCTCCCACACATTAACACCACATATCAGGGCTATCCTACAGAAACATGCAAAACTATTTGCTAGCCCATACTTGAAGTGAAATATTCAATGTTATCTAAGATTCCATCTAAAGTTCAAATTTAGCATGAAGGGTTAGAGTTACTAAATGTCAAAGCCCTTTTTAGAGAATGCAAGACAAATGTATAGTTTGCAGAAATACCAAATGTTTTTTCTTTTCTTACTAAAATCTATCAGAAGGAGAAAAAGAATTGATATCAACTAATAGAATCACACAGATGCTTGCTAATTTAGTTAGAATAAATAGGTAGTGTGTCAGCTCATGCTTGACAGCTCTTAGGAAAAGAGATGTCCCTAATCTATTTCACTGTTGGTTGACATGGTATAAATATTTCTTTTATGGTGGAGATTAAGCTCACAATAGATGTCCTGAACTTGAAGCTGAGAAGAGATGCTGAGTAGTTCACAATAATTTAATATCATCACGACAGAGTAATAACATGGAAATTTTAGAACATGAAAAAGAAGTGATGAGTTTTGAGTATACTGTTTTAATATAATGTTCTTATGAGTTCATATTGTGAGCAATTTAATAATATATGTGATTAACAACTGACTCATAAAATTCCTAAAAAAATGTAACAGTCAGCTCTTACCAGCTGGTTGGAGCCACTTCCAGCACATGGCTAAGATATATAAACCTTTATGTATCTATAAATATAATGAAATACATTTTACTTATTCATTAGTATATTATTGTTTGTGTTCTCTTTTTAATATTCAATTTTCAATATTACTAAGAAGGCCATGAACTAGCTATTTCATAATTATTTTTTCTGAAAGAAAAAAAAGAGAAATGGGTTACTTTATTTTCTACTAGCACTACATTGTACATAAATGTAAGTGGTGAAATGACACCACCTCCATCTGTCTTGAAAAGATCTATCTTTTGCTAGCATTAATCTATATATGAATATAAGCATGCTTTGGAAAAGTTCAATTATTTTCAATAAAAGTGATCCTAGAACATATCATTTTACAAAATTAGCCATTAATATTCTTGACTTTGTTAATAAGTAGAGGTAATAGAAGTATTAGTTTGCTTTTACAGCGTTTAAAGAATAATTTAGAATTATACAAATGACCATAGAGGATAGACAAATGTTGGTGAATTTCAAATCAATTTAATATACATATAATACATCTATTTAATATGCATACAAATTATATATATACATATATGTAGATAGATAAGCTGAAGTTGAATACAGGGAAGACTTTTGTATCCTCTATTCCATATGCTTATTCAGAAAATGAGCTTTTAAGAAGTCGCAAGTGGTGACAATAACTTAGGTATTAAACATCTTGAATAAAGTTTTGCTCACAGATGTACAGCGTGTTGTGAATTGAAGGACAAGTAGCCAGTCCTGTTTAATCAGAAGAGCCTTCACTGACATGGTTCCAGATTAACAGCTAGAAATGAGCTCAGTTCCTGGTGGCTGAGTGCTAATTAGTACTGCTGACTGTTGTCACACACTACAAGAGGCATAAAATTGTATTGTGCAGAAACTATCACTGAACTAATAATTTCAGTTATATGCTCACAAGTTTAAATGGTAAAGGTTTTTAGAAGGATGTTTGTGTATCCAATACAACTTTCCTGCGATTTGCTTTCTAATTAGCTACTTGAAAGGCACCAACAATACCATCCTTAACCTGATAAACAATGTGTTTTTTTAAACGTGATGGCTTGCTAAATTATTTCTGAATTCAATATAATTTTAGAAATTAGTCCCTTCAATTATTTATGAGCCAACTTATAAGCAAACAATCACTATTGGGTTTGGAATATCTTTGTAAGAATTTTCTTGAGCATAAAGAATATCTGTTAGGCAAGAAGCAAATTTTCTTTTTAATGTATAATGAATCACAAAGATTCAAGGCCCTCCATTCAAAAGGATTGAAAAATGAGGAGACCTAAGCCCATATTTTATAAAATATAATTTGATCTACATATCTCCCACTGGGCAATTAGTCAGGCCTATATATTAATAAAAAGCAGGCCAACTATCTCAGAATAATACAGCCCCAGGAAAGTAGCACCCAATCGGGAAACATGGCTTGTCAGAGAAGCTCTAGGCTCTGGCTGAGGTTTGGAAATGCAGCGTTCTTCTATGTTTATATAACACATTCATCTGAGGATTGCACATACTTCACAAATATTCACTTGTCAACTATCACAGCAGCTCCAGAAACTAGATGAGTGTGAAAAAGTATTATTCCCACAGGAGAGTTGGGGGCAAGAGCCATACAGAGATGTATTTGTCAGGATTCACAATGAACTTGATAAGAGTGCTTCTGCTCTGCATATAATAGAGTCTCCATAAGTAGCATTTAATGGATCTGATCAGAGCCCCAAATGAACAGCAACAGCTCTGTCTTTCCTCTACATAGAAAGCAGACCTCAAGCGAATCTGAAATAAATGCAATTCTGGGTCATGCCAACTGTGCAAGTCATCCCAGACAAGTCAACTACTCCAGAGCCAATAAAAGTCTAGACATTGGCTCATATTTCATGTTGGCTGGACAGCAGTTTTGTTCACCCTGTAGTCCACTGTTCTGAGTGGCCCAGACATTTCTCACCTGACTAGAAGTTCTATAGAAATTACAGATGTTTCAAAATTAATATTTTCTTCTTGTGTTAAAAAACCTTTGTCATTATAGACTCTCATATTAAAATTATAGATTGATTGAGCTTATAGGAAGGAAACCATAAAAATTGACATTATCAGAAAAACATAGCAGTGGCTGAATCTTTAGATAAAGAATATATATAAACAACATGATCGAGAAATATGAGAGTACTAGAAATTTATTTCTGAGAGTTTGTTATAAATTCCACGAAGTTGGAGATGTAGGAACTATTTCTGAGTTATGGGAAATAAATCTGCCATGCAGTGGGAAGGGAGAGCGCCCTGAGCAGAGTCAAGTCATAGTAGAAATATGGGTTCAAAGACATAAAAGGGGTCCCTCTCCTTCCAAACATGGGATGCTATGAAAATGAAGCATGGATGTATGAAGTTCTAAATTTCTGCAGTCTTTCAGGCCTCTCTCCTTGTCCTCATTCTTAGGAATCTACTTGGTGGGAATGCAGTATCTTGACTCAAAATCAATTTTTCATATGGCAGAAAGAAGTCTCATGACACTACTTCAGTGCTCATCTGTATTTCTCAGGCCTGATTAAGAGCAGTGCCTTTGAGAGATCAGAAATATCTGCCTTCATTCTCCTCTGCACGTTATCATCACCGATCCTTGCTTTTGGTCTTACTCCTTGTACTAGACTACCTAAGATCACTTTGGGAACACTTAAATCTCACAGTTCAAACTTCAAATTCCAATGTATATTTGGCTAGTTAAACTGCCCCAATCCTTACTCTTTCTTTTCTTTCTTTCTTTATTTTTTTTTTTGGTTGGCTCTTTTACATTGGAATATACTTAGATATGTATAACCTCACCTGTTAGATATCAGAAAGCTGGAATGATGCCTAGGAGTCATTTTTCTTTCAGATTAGATAAGACTTTTAGGGATGGAAAAAGAGTATTTGAGTTACACAGTCAGTCAGAATCCCCATCTTTATTCAAAATGGCATAAGAATATTTTTATTTTAGTTTCAGTAATTGAGTATACTTGTCATTAATGAATCCACATGACTCAGTGGTAGTGTCCCTGGGCACTATGTTATTATCACTGGCAAATCTTATCAATGGTTAAAGGCTGCCTGGCAGCTTATTATTATGATATTGTACTGCTGGCTTTTTAAGAGCTCAGCAAATATCACAGTTCTGCTATGCCTGCCTCCTCTGGGACATGGACTAGACTGGTTTAATACATTTCCTGTGAAAATGGATTAGTCTGGGAGCTGAAGACATGGTTCCCTTGTTTAAGTGCTTGCCATGCAAGCATAAGGACCCAAGTTCTAACCTTAGCACTCAAATTAAAAATAACAGGTATAACAGCATGTGTTTTTGCAATCCCAGTGCTGATGAGGCCAAGATAGGAGGACCTTTTGGGCTCGATTATCACCTAGTCAGCCTAACCAATAAATCCCAGGTTCAGTGAGTCCTGTTTCAAAAAAAAAATAATAAGGTGACAAGCTATTGAGAAGACATCTTGAGTTTGACACAAATGCATGCCCATACACATATGAACACTCATACACACACACAAACCTCCCCTCCACACATATCAAAAAACTGCATCATTGTCATTGGAATTTGTTTCTTCTAACTTTTGTTGATGGGGATACCATTTCAGGATATCCATGTTTTATTAATATATTTGCACCTTGAATGTGCTATTCTAACAGCAAGTATAAACTTAAACCTCTAACCTATTTGGTTTCTCCCACTAAGGAAGGTAATAACACCGCTTTCTAAGTTTTAGAGGAGGTTCAATTTACAGGCCTCCATCCATTGCTCTCTGGAGAAGTAGGCAAAGAGGAACGATGCTTTCCTCTGGGTCCGAGTATGGCTGTGTTTTCCTCCTTTGAAATTTTCTTTGCACCAATGCCAAGACGAGTGGCAATGGCTGACCATAAATTTAACAGCAAGGTGCCATTAGCTTGTATTTACCTGGCAGAAAGCACGAAACAAGAAAGGAAAAATGAGGAACTGGAAGATGGTTTGGAGGGTAAATTATTAAGCTTTGCTTAAGGCCAATTCTCAAGCCAAATCCTTTATTCTTCCAATTCTGGTAAACTGCTACTGGCTAGCCTTCTGTCATCACCACAGGCATTATGGGACTTTTGGAGAGCAAGGAATTGCTTACAAGGGACTTGGAATGATGTGTTACGGTTACAAGAATGATGTTTAACATTGTAGTGGAGAAGCTTTCTAGCTACCCTATGTACACCGCATACCATCTCTTATCCTCTCACACAGAGCATGAAGCAAGGTAGGAGTTTTCACACATAGATTTCCACAGAGTAATTTTGCTTAGAGGGTCTTCTAAATAAGCTCTCTAAGTGAGTGGATTCTCATTACTGTTTCCAGCTTGGGGCAACATGACATATTTACATTAATGCCTTCATTTTCCAAAAGCTTTAGGGGATTGATTAAATTTCAAAGGCACCGTTTGAAAACTTTGGTATTTAGCCCATTTCTGTCCTCTGGGGGTGAGTTACATTCTTCAATTGTTAAATGCCAATCAGAGATAAATTTGGTGAAAAGAATAGATTGTCAGCTGGGGTAATCCACTTTTTGGTTAAAGATATATTTTTAAAAATAGTAGGACTTTAAAGTAATCAGGATAAGTTGTATAAGACCAAGACCATGAATCAAAATAATTCAAAAGCTAGTTCTCAAGGATGGCTTCCCAATTGTTTTGAGAAATGGTCATGTCATTAGTATACAGAGAAAATGTCTCAAAGGGACCTATTCTGAAACCATATCCACTTGAAACCAGTATAATGTATTTGCCTAAAAAGAAATTTCATTGCCTTATCATCATATTCTGTATATTGTGTGGAGATAATTGTTTTCCTCTAAGGTACACAGCTATTCATTCCTTTGTTCATTTAACGAGAATATATCCTTTTAGACATGGGATTATGCTTATAATTTCAGCACTCAGGACTGAAGCAGAAGGATTGCTATGAGTTTAAAGACCACATTGTGGTCTATATTGTGACCATTCTGGGCTATTGAAAGAGTCTGTGCTTCAGGCAGACATGGTTGTGTATGCCTTTAATCCCAGCAATGGGGAGGCAGATGCAGGAAGATTGCCATGAGTTTGATGCAAGTCTCAGACTATGTAGGGAATTCCAGGTCAGCCTGGGCTAGCACAAGACCCTACTTAAAAAAAAATCCAACCAAACCAAAAATAATGAAAGGCCTGTAACAACAGCAGCAACAGCAACACTCAAGTATTCCATACACAAAAAGTGAACTCACCTTTTAACATAGTGTTAACATTAATTGAAGGACCTAGAACCACATTGGGTAGGTAAGATACATTTTAAAACAGTTTTTAGGGCTGGAGAGATGGCTCAGCGGTAACTTAAGGCACTTGACTCTAGTGCCTAAGGCCCCGGGTTCAATTCCCCAGGACCCACATAAGCGAGATCCACAAGGTGGTGGCCCTGGTTCGTTCTCTCTCTCTCTCTCTCTCTCTCTCTCTCTCTCTCTCTCTCTCTCTCATTAAAAATGAATAAATTAAAACACTTTTTATTATATGACCCCAAACAGGTCACCTCACCTCTCTAACCATCAGTCCACTCATCTAGGTAGAACACGCACATTATAAGTGTTGGGGGGATTCAGTGAGTAAATGCACACATTACTGGTACTCACAGTGTACTCCAACCATGGCAACCATCAGCAAAGTTTTATTGATAGCAAATTGTAGTGATGCCCAAACTCATGCTCTATTGACTAAGTTAACAGGGAACTCTAGTTTGAAATTTAAATGGAATTTAAAAAATAGCAACTTAAAGACAGTCAAATAAATTTCAAAGTGAAGCAATATCATTTCAATATGATTATTTAAAATTGCATGATATATTTATTTATATAGTTCTCTAAACATATTCCGATATATATTCACTTATATAGTTCTCTAAACATATTCAGAGATTTATAAGGTAACTGTACCAGTGACCATAACGTGACTTATGACAACAGTAGTTAGATGATTAATTTAAATTCATATACACTAATGGCTCTGACATCTTCATAAAGACATCTGATGTTTTCAAATGAAAGCTCGTCACCTTTTAACTATACAAGAATATTCCCTTTATATAATAATATTGAAAGTATGACCTATACAGAAATCTTTGGCACAATATTCAGCTTTATATTCTTTTGCAAATGTAACATATGCATAGAGATTAAATAGCTTTGGGATCAAGTATTAAATGAAGTAACATTCTAGTAAGAAAACTTTAGGTATTTCTAATATCTGAATTCCTAGGCAAGAATCCATGTTGGATCCATGGGTATGTAATCTTCTGCATTAGAGTTCTTTAAGAGTTTGGACACTAATTTTCTGGTCACAAATGAACAGAGCTTACACCCTTTTCCCTTGCATGCACTTATATCCTCTCTGTATTTGCTCTGTGTATAAACAGTGCACCTGAATTTTTCATAAAACAGACAACATTAGAAATAACCTTCTGCTTAAGGCGATACTGAATAAGAAGGCCTTGCAAACAATCGTTTTAGTTTAAGATCAATCCTACCAAAGTCTTATTTCTCAGTTATTTTGGCAGCTACAATTATAGTTTCTTGGACTTAAATGCTTAATTAGGAGCCTTTGCAAAGTTTTGTGTCAAGCTAAAAATATTTCTAATGTACACTTTTGCTTACTCAAAGCTGCATGGAGCTGTAATTTACAAAGGAAACTTGTTTCTTTAATTGTGGTGTCCCTCAGCAAAGCACAGGGAGCAGGCACAGAATAATCTGCTTATATTTAGCTGCTCCAGTGGTCATGAAATGTCACAACCTTCATGTCATTTACAGAAAGATTAGGAATACCACTTCTATAGAACTGGCTACTTATAATTTGTTTCATTTTTAAAATTACAAGCAACACAAGATTTTATTTCCATTACTCTAATTTTGCTTCTGTACAATTTTAAAGGTAAAGTCATGAGTCACGTTTATTAGTTGAATCCTAAGGTTTGGTATTAAGATTAGTCATCACAGAATGCAAGATTAATAGAAAACATAGATTAATTTGTAGAGTTTGGATTACAGAGGTTTATTTATTATAATTCCACTGTCTGGTTCTGTCTATTCAGTTAGGGAAGAATACATTTCATTATAGAAGAGATCTAAAAGCAACTATGCTAAAGAGAAGCCCACATGTTCAGAGATGACTCATGTATTTACCAAGTGTGACAAGTGGAAAGAGGAAAAACAAAGAAAAGTGGGCAAATAAGAGAGAACAGTGTCTCCTCAGTGCTCTCTTGATTTTAGTGGTTCTGCACATCTATGCTTTGGAGACCTCCATAGAGGCTTTCAGGATATGATCTTATTAGATAAAGTTGCCTTCTCAACTTTTTCATGTAGTGTACAAGCCCAAGATGGGAGAGCAGGATGCACGTGTGTTATGACCCAGTCTTGCCATGTCTGTTAGTGTGGCCACGGGTAAAATGGACAATGTTCTGGAATGTCAGGTTCCTCTGAAATGCCAATGCTTCATTGGATACAAGTCTCCTTGTTATCTTCACAATGGAGGCCTGGCCCTCCAGGCAAGGTGAATGCTTTCAACTTTTCTATAAAGACAGAGCAAAAGGACACATGGGGACACCTATGGACTATGGACTTAAGGAAAGAATAGTCTCTCTCTCTCTTTCTACCACTCATTTCAACAGATGGTGTCCATGCATTGGCACACTCATTTCCACATCATGTCAACTCCCCAAGGTTATTGTTTGTCTCACAGCTAACTCTCCCTTGTCAGAAACTTCTCAGCCTGATTGGCATGATGTATAGTTAATGGAATTTACTAATTTGATGACATTGTTAATGTTAATCCTGAGTTATTTACATGAAATTGTTTGAATATGTGTACTGTGCATTTTATGCACATTAATCAAGTGACAATATGATATCCATCAGGTACCCTGACAAAGAGTGATTTAAAACATATAAAGCTTTATCATCTGTTCGGTGTGCTTAAGACTGTTTTAATTTGAATATCAGTATCTGTTAATAATTGAAGTGATGTTAGAAGAAGCCTGTTACTGACACATGGGCATGTGACTCCCATGTCTTCTAAGACATAAGTGCTAGAGGCCAGGTAAATGGCTCAGTTGGCAAGGTGCTTGCTACCCATAGAATCATGGGGTGTGCCCTATGATCAACTGACTAATGAGAGGACTAAGGCATGGTTCACAGATGGCTCAGCATGTTATGCTGGTACCTCCCAGAAGTGGACAGCTGCAGCATTACAGCCTGTTTCTGGGACAACCCTGAAAGACTGTGGTGAAGGGAAGTCTTCACAATGGGTAGAACTTCGGGCATTGCATATGGTTGTGCCTTTTGCTTGGAAGGAAATATAGCCAGATGTGTGATTGTACACTGATTCATGGGCTGTGGCCAATGGTTTGGCTGGATGGTCTGGGACTTGGAAAGAGCACAATTGGAAAATTGGTGAGAAAGACATATGGGGGAGAATTATGTGGATAGACTTCTCTGAGTGGGCAAAAGATATAAGGATACTTGTGTTCCATGTCAATGCTCATCAGAAGGTGATGTCATTGGGGGATGACTTTAATAACCAAGTTAATAAGCTAACCCGTTCTGTGGATAGTGGCCAAATTCTCTCCTCAGCCATCCCTCTCATTGCCAAATGGTCCCATGAACACAGTGGCCATGGTGGCAGGAATGCAGGTTATGCATAGGCCCAACAACATGGACTTCCACTAATGTGGCTGACCTGGCTACGGCTGCTGCTGAATGCCTGATCTGCCAGCAGCAGAGACCAATACTGAGCCGCCAGTATGGTAGCATTCCTTGAGGAGACCAGCCAGCGACTTGGTGGCAGGTTGACTACATTGGACCACTTACATCATGGAGAGGGCAGCATTTTGTCCTAACTGGAATAGACACTTTTTCTGGGTATGGATTTGCTTTTCCTGCCCAGAGTGCTTCAGCAAAAACTACCATCTATGGGTTCACAGAATGCCTTATCCACCATCATGGTATTCCACACAGCATTGCTTCAGACCAAGGAACTCACTTCACAGCCAAGGAAGTTCAGCAGTGGGCTTATAATCATGTAATTCACTGGTCCTACCATGTGCCCCACCACCCTGAAACAGCTGGCTTGATAGAACGATGGAATGGCCTTTTAAAGAACCAGTTATGGAGCCAACTAGGGGGCACTAGCCTGGAGGGCTGGGGCAGAGTTCTCCAGCAGGCTGTGTATGCTCTGAACCAGCGTCCTATGGTGCTGTTTCTCCTATAGCCTGGAACCACAGGTCCAGGAATCAAGGGGTGAAAATGGGAATGGTACCAGTTACTATCACCCCAAGTGACCCATTAGTCAAATTTTTGCTTCTTGTCCCTGCAATGTTACGCTCAGCTGGCCTAGAAGTCTTGTCTCCAGAAGGGGGAATGCTTTTGCCAGGAGGCACAGAGAACATCCATTTAACTGGAAGCTACTACTTCCCCCAGGCCACTTTGTATTTAATGCAATCCCTCCATCAAAATTCCAATGGGATTCCTTCTTTGAAATAGAAAAAAAAAATCCGACGAAATCATTTGCTATCACAAAAAAAACCTCGACTAGCCAAAACAATTATAGGCAGCAAAAATAAGGCTGGAAGAATCACCATACCTGATTTTAAGATATATTATGAAGCCATAGTGACAAAATTAGCATGGCACTGGCACAAAAACAGACACATAGATCAATGGAACAGAATAGAGAACCCTAATAAAAACCCAGACTGGGCCATCTGATTTTTAACTAAAAAAAAAAAAAGCCCTAAATATTCAGCAGAAAAAATATAGCCTCTTTAAAAAATGGTGCTGGGAAAACTGGGTATCTATACCTAGAAGGAAGAAAATAGATGCCAACTCTCTCCAGGGACAAGAATTAAGTCCAAATGGATAAAACACCTTACTATCAGACCTGAAACCTTGAAACTTCTGGAGGAAAATGTAGAGAAAACACATCAACATATTGGCCTAGGCAAGAACTTTCTGAACATAATCTTAGTTGCTTAGGAAGCAAAACAACTGGGACCTCACAAAATAAAAAAAATTTTAAAAAAAGCTTTTGTATAGCAAAAGACACTGTGAACAGAGCAAAGAGGCAATCTACCCAATGGGAGATCTTTTCCAGCTTGACATCTGACAGAAAATTAATATCCATGATTTACAAAGAACTCAGTAAACTAAATAATAAGAAATCAAACAACCCAATCAAAAACTGGGCTACAGAACTGAATAGAGAGTTCTTAAATAAAGAAATACAGATGGCTTATAAGCATCTAAAAACTTATTCTACTTTCTTATCAATCAGGGAAATGTAAATTAAAACTGCCCTTAGATTCCATCTCATTCCTGTGAGAATGGCTACCATCAAGAAAACAAATGACAGTAAATGCTGGCAAGGATGCAGAAAAATAGAAACACTTCTACACTGCTGGTGGGAATGTAAACTCTTACAGCCATTATGGAAAGCAGTGTGGAGGTTCCTGAGATAGCAAAAAATAGAGTTACCAAATGATCCAGCACTCCTTGGCATATATCCTAACAACTCTAGTCTCTACCTTAGAGATACTTGCTCATCCATGTTTATTATGGCTCTATTTACAATAGCTAGGTGATGTAACCAGCCTAAATGCCCATCAATTGATGAATGGATAATGAAGATGTGGTTTATTTATACAGTGGAGTACTATTCAGCAGTAAAGAAAACTGCAACTTTGCAAAATGCAAGGAAATGGGTGGATCTGGACAATACTAAGTATGGTAATTCAGGTCCAGAAAGCCAAGTGCTTCATGCTCTCTCTCATATGTGGATCCTACATACAAATGTTTGGACTTGTATGTGAGTTTGAGTGAAAGTCAGTAGTAGAGGCCAGAAAGCTAGACATGGCTAAAAGAGAGAGAGGAGAGGGAAGACTTAAGGAAAGGGTATTGTAAACATGTAAGTAAATGAATAGATTACTAGGGGTGCAATGGCATAAAGGGGTCGGGGAAGGATTGAGTAAAGAAGGAATAGGAGGAGGGTTAAATCAAAATTTAAGAGGTTTAGAATAAGCCATATTGAAACCTACTTCTTTGGACAATGGCACACTCAGTAGCAAGAGATGGTTACCAGAAAAACTTCAGTGCCTGGGATAGGTTACCTTCCAGGGACTTGTTGGCCAGGGAGGTTCCTGAGGCCCCCCAAAACATTACAGGCCATTTCCAAGGCTCTTGGTTGTCCACCAGAATGAGATGGTAAGACCCTATTGTTGAAGACCACATATGCTTGGGTGCAGGTCACTGAGAAATCAAACTGTATCTGAGCTGGAAACCTCCTCCCTGTTAACTAGCTGACAGAAAGCTAGAAAAAGCTATGTTGCATGCATCCCTAGAGGAGAGAGAAATCATCAATGGTGGTGAACAGCAGTGGACCTTACAAGCCTTAAGACTCGCAGCCAGGCCAAATATGCCAACTGGCACATCTACTGTGGGGGAAACCAATGGCTTTCTAAATGGTCTGGTGGCCTGCTCCACCTGAGGAAATACATTCAAAAGCCTATGTTGGGGGAAGTTATGAGTCCTATGGGAGTAATACCCGCTACGTCTGGCTAAATACATATATTATGCTCATCAAATTGGTTTATAAGCGCCTTTTTAAAAATGAACATACCCATATAATATTGCTACTATCACTTGTTGCTGGAGAAGCTTTTCTTTTTCAAATGCCAGTGACACTGGGATAACTCAAAAGACACCATAGTGCTGCAAAGAAGTGACAGTGGAGAGTTCAACACTGGGACATCTCTATCACATGGACGTGTGAAGCCTCAGGAATGAGGTTAAGGGTCTACTGCAGAAGAGGTGTTGAAAAGATTGTAAGAGCCAAAGAAAGGGTAGAACTGTTTACAAAGCAAACTTCCAGACACAAGGTAGCTTAGATATTTATGACTTCACAGTGCCTTATAATGCCTACACATAATTGAAGAAAAGATGATGATACTGAAACAAAATAGAGACTTGAGAAGGAGGGGAGTTATGAGGTAAGGTTGGGAGGGAATCATGGTTTTCATCAATGATTATGGAAGCTATCACTAAAAAGTATAAAAAAAGAAAAAAATGATGTAAGTATAAAAAAAGAAAAAAATGGAATCAAAGCAAAATCATTCATGGTTAGTTACGTATATTTCACTTTAAAGCCACAGAACAAAAATAACACTATTAGAATTGTGTTAATATGTGTTACTAGCAATCACATTTGGATGTTAGAATAGCATTAATGACATGTTACTAGAAGTAATACATGGACGTCAGAATAGGGTCAAGGATATGTGTTAATAGCAGTCATACATGTCTGTTATGAAAAGATTAAGGGCCTGGGGAGATGGCTCAGAGTTTAGAGGTTGTAGTTTGTAAGGTCTGACCTCAGTTTGAGCCTCCCCAGTACCCACGTAAAGCCAGATACAAAGTGTTACATGCCTCCTTACTTCCATCACACCTACTACAATGGGAGATGGAGCCAGGAGTTAGAAGCACTTGGTCCAACCAAACTGGCATCAGTTTGCATCAGCAAGAGGTCCCGTCTCAAAGAAATTGGAAAGAGAAAAGACACCTCAAGGTTGTCCCTGATCTACACACATGACATACATAGCCATATATATATATATAACACATATACATACATACCCACCAAAATAAACATAATAATTTAAATAATTTAAAGAAATACTCCTTGCATAGATTTTAGGCTATTTCCACATACAAGAAGCAAATCTGGGAGGCAACAGAGGTTAATACTGAAATTTCTTTACTTGATCAGGGTGGAGTTCTTTCTTTTGGTTCATGTGTGCATGTGTGTGTGTGTGTGTGTGTGTGTGTGTGTGTGTGTGTGTGTGTGTGCACTACAGCCTTATTTCCAAGGGTAAACTGTGTCACACAAAGTTATTTTGTGCAAAACCCATGAATCGAGTCAGATTTCTGTGGTCAATTATATTCAAATTTTAAAAAGCTGAAAGCATTTTCCAAGGTATTCTCTTGACAACTGCCTCTCAGCAAACAAAAGTTACTGATCCTATTTAGGTACAAACTTCAGAATCAAACGAACATCCATATTATTTAATACTGAAGCACTTTCAGAAATTAGAATAAAAGACTACTTTCAATAGTATAGTTCCTGGCAAATTATCCTAATTTTGGGGTGGTATGCAGTCTATTAAATTCCATTTTTGGATAATCCCCATTTAATACTCTTTTCTTTTTAAAGCTTGAAAAGTACAAAGAATAATGTAACAAATACTCACATATCCAAACTCAGATTCATATGTTCTGTTTGTTATTTTGCTTCTTATGCATACATTTGATTTTATAAAAGAATTACATAACTTTTTAGGATGTTGAGATTCCTCCTCTTCCCAGCCCACTGCTAGTCCTGTTCCCTCACCTGATAAAACCAAATAGTCTCTCTTACTAAATTTTAAAGATATAGCTTTACATATTATTTTGTGCCCTGCTTTTTTCTTCCAATTGTTTTGCTAACATAGTTATTGACAAATGTAGATGTTCATTATTTAAAATTGCAGTATGACTATTCCATTATAGAAATATGTCACAATGTATTTCCTATTTTCCTACAGATATTTACATTTTATATAAATACTAAGAAGTGTGCAATATGACAATAAATTGATGATTTCTGATATTTAATTAAAAATTAATTCTGAAAAAATTAAGAAATAAGCCAACCAAAAAATTCTACCTTCAATCCATGATGCTTTCACTCTTGGATAGTATATCTGTTTATTTTAATTTTTTTACAGATGGCAAAAATCAGGGAGAATGGAGTTCCCTATGTCAAGAAAAGATAGCCACCTGCCTAGTACAAAAAGGAACATCTCTTTCACATCTGCCAGGGCCCAGGAGACACCACAGAGAAAGTGGAGATTTAAATATGAGTGCTGCTTTCACTGCTGTCCTGAAAACCACTGCCAGGGAGACGATGACAGACACCAAGGACACTCAAAATTCATCAAATCAGAAATCCAGAGGTTGCAGAGTTCAACACTAATTTAGACTTACAGTACACCCACCAAGGCTCAGGGAACTTTGTGGAAGAGGGAATACAAAGACTGTAGGAGCCACAGAGTGGGAAGGAGTATCCTGGGGTATCTCCCTGTTGCTCCCAGAGATTGACTGATGCATTCATGACCCCACAATGATTACCAACAACCCCCCCTGAGGTTAGTCCTCAGTGGGATGTGGGCAGGGAGAGGGTAAATAAGATCACAGGCCAATGTGAATATGACCAACACACATATAGTAAAGTTCATAGTTAAGAAAAATTTAAAAAATCCATATTCAATTCCACCAGCTAGAAACTTATATGAATATGAAAATTCTATTAATACTTTCAATACAGGGTTTCCTAAACACATACATTTGCAAAATGACATCTTAGTGCACAAAATACTTCTACTACTTTTTAAAACACACGAGGGGGTTGGAGAGATGGCTCAGTGTTTAAAGGCACTTGCTTGTAAATCCTGTAGGCTCAGATTCAAATCCCCAGTACCCAAGTAAAGCCAGATGCACAAAATGTTGCATGAATCCTATTCATTCTCTCTCTCTTTTCCTCTCTTTCTCACTCATTCTCTCTGTCTCTCTCTCCTAATAAATAGACAAATAATATTAAAAACTAAAACTCATGGGAAACAGGTAGGGGTAGGCAATAATAAGTAATATTATCTCTGTTATTCTCCTTCCCCACATTTTAAGTATCTAGTCCATGGCTGCATTGAATCACTTTCCATTTCTCTGAGTGATCCCCCAACATGCCCTTCAGTCCAGACTCTCTCCCAAGTCCCAATTCTGTCTTTCTTGCTGCCTTCCTCATATTAATTAATAGATGATAGATGTGTAGATAGGTAGATAGATGGATGTAACTTACCCCCCTCCTGCTTGTTTGGCTTTTATCAAGTAAAATGAGGTAGAAACTTCCCATGGAGGAATCATGTGTTAGTACCACTATTTCCCTCTTCCCTGTCCCCATTCCCTTGAGGGCCTTCTTCACTGAGATTGATGGTATGCACCGTGGACAACATATTACTTATAAGGTTGAGACTGACCTCTTTCTCATTTTCTGATTCCATGCATGACCATACTGTTCTGTGACATCGGAATCATCACCTTTGGCTGTCTTTGGCCTTCCTCTCTCAGTCAGCCCCACTGTCATCCCTGCTAATCTCTCAGACATCCCAGTCCTCAAACTTCCCCAAATTAGATCTGTATTTCCTCACTTAACTGGACTCTATTCTCTATGCTAAAGGAGCACTGATGGGCTATTCCTGTAGAAACATCTGGAATCACAACACAGGACTGAGGACTTCTGACCACATTCAGGATTTCCCATGGTTGTTCAATTTTTCTTCTTCTTACTCTGCTACTATTGTCTTAGAGAAACCTTCTTCGTGTACACTTCAAATTTTCTGATTCTTAAACTATGTATTTGTGCATTTATTGGGCATGTATATGGCACTCACACTGTGGTGCACAGGCACATCTGATCACAGATGTATGTACCACATTGCATCTGGCTTTATGTGGGTGCTGGAGAGTTTCTGTTTGTTTGTTTGTTTGTTCCAGTACTGGGCATTAAACCCAGGGCCTTGCACATGCTAGGCATGTGCTCTACCACTGACCTATATCCTCAGTCTGGTTCTGGAGAATTGAACCCAAGCCAGCAAACTTTGTAAGAAAGTACCTTTAACCACTATACAATCTTCCCAGGCCCATATATGCTTGTATTTATCATGGTTTTCCTTTGTTTTTTCCTCTTTTTACAGAACATCTAATTTTTGGCCTCTGTAATGACTCTATAATAACTTAAAATAGTTCAGATGTTATCTCTTCCCTGATGGCTCCATTGGTGCTTTGGGCCATGAGACTTTTTTCCTTATTGAACCTCTAGGTTACTGTTGAATCCACAAAGTCATTCTGCAGGGTTTCAGGTATATGTATTATGAGTCTATAATCTCTCCTGCAGTTCCTGTCACAGTGCTTTGCACACAGGATGCACTCAGGAAGTATGTGTTGAACTAGTAAATGAAGATGTCAAGGAAGAGACAGCTATAGTTGGTAAAGTCATTTGCAAGCAGAACCAAATAAGCTCCTTTCCATACTGTGAACCACAAAAAAAAACAAAAACAAAACAAAACAAAAAAAAAACGCTTTAGGCCAAACTTATCTCTCTTTTTCCTAATTGCTCTATGAAATTCCATTTTAAAAATGAATTTCTTTGCTATCTTTAGGTTTTCAAAAATCAATAATTGACATAACTTGCTGTTGAGGAACACTACACATACTAGTCTCTTGAAGGGGAGTACAGGACAGCATCTTTCGCTAGGCATAGGTATATGGTAAGAGAAATGGCAGGCCATGAGCAGATGTGGATCTTATTATTATAGTTGACTTAATGTTCCTTTATTATGCAACAGGCACACAGTATGTATATAATAACAGTCAGCCATGGACTGCATACACAATGCTGGCTCCATGTCTCCTAGTTATGCAGCAGCTGCCTTAGTTTGAGTAAGTACATAGTGTGATGTCCATACAAAGAAGAATACTCAAGAGGACAAAGCAACACTTGATTGTTATATCTATATATTTACATATATGCATACATATTTATATAATCTATGTGCACATATATATAGCATGTATGCATATATTCTTTCATAAATAAGTTTAATTTTGGACTGTATTAAAAGCAATAACACTCTAAAAATTTTATGATGATAGTGAGAACTCTGAACACTTAGATAATATTGAATATAAATAAGCTTATGTCTAAGCAGATGGCAGGCAAGGGCACTGAAATAAAAGCTAGTATTCAAATACAAGTGTAATATATTACTTTCTACTTGTCATTTCTTTTGATATTCCTGTAGCATCTAATGTAAAAGGCTAATAGGCACTGACTCTCACTATTTCTTTTTAAAAAATCCATAATTAGATACATTGAATGAGCAAATAATGAGTTGGTATCCCCATTTCCCCAATTTCCCTCTTCCCTGTCCCCAATCAGCTGAATATCCTCCTCCGTGGGCAGTCTGGGTCAGTCCATGGGGTAGAGGGTTATGGATAGCCTAGGAGACAACCTGGTTCCATCCCCCTTTATATGTTGTTACTGAGGGGGCCATGTCTCTGGATATTCTCCTGCACAATCTTTCTGTCCCCTCTTCCACTCAATTCCCTGAGGGGACTTTCACTATTTCTAATCCACAAAAAGATGACTGTTGCTTCTAAATTTAGCTTATTGTAATTATCTAGTTTTCCTCAAGGCATTAGCAAAGCTAATCAGGGGATCTGATGAGTGACCTCACAGGAAGAATGTTACATAGGTATATATGTATCTTTTGATGGATAGAACAGATTGAATTTCTCTTTATCGTGAATACTGTTGTTTAGTTTAATCCTTGAATCAGAATGTGAACATTACAGTCTCCAGGGCTGAAACTTCCCTTATTGAGATGTTGACCAACATGACCCATGAGGTCACAAAAAAAAAAAAAAAAAAAAAAACAGGATTCTGTCAAAGCTTGACTACCCACCCCAGGCCTGAGGTAAGATGCTGATGCTGAAGAAACCACAGAAAGCGATCTACCAGCACTGAGAGATCCTGTGAGGTCCAGAATGGTAACCAGTCCCCAGATGGTAGTTAGTGCCCTGCTGGAAGGCACTGCATAAGCTGCCAGGTGAAACTTCCTACTGGGATAGAACAGCGAACCAAGACATGAACACTTCTGCAATGGAGGAGCCAAAGCCTGGAGGTAGTCAATCAGCAGCTTTTAATTTGGCCAAGTAATCCACTCAGTGATGGGGAGCCCTTAACAGGAACTGGGGACTCAGGGAGAAATGAACTGAGAACCAAAATTTTGGGCCCCTAAAGAGAAACTCACTTTACAAGTGAATTACTAAGAGGCTATGTTGCAGTCAGCTTTCCAGTTGCACAGAAAGAACGCAAAAAAAAGCGGCTTATGGAGGAATGTGTTTATTTGGCTTATGGACTCGAGGGGAGACTCCATCCTGGCAGGGAAAACAATGGCATGAGCAGAGGGGTGGACATCACCTCTGCCACAGCACTGCAAACAGCGGAAAGAAGGTGTGCCAAATACTGGCAAGGGGAAGCTGGCTTATAACCCCATAAGCCCGCCCCCAACAACACAGCTCCATTGGGGTTGTAAAATCCAAATTGCCATCAGCTGAGGATCAGTTACCCAGAACACATTCATTTGTTTGTGGGGGACACCTGGATCAAACCATGACAGGCTACTAACAATAGAATCCAGCCAATTCAGAAATGCTTATTTCAGGTAATCTATACTGATCTCACTCTCTGATGGAGATTCTGTTTGTATTTTTCAGAAGGCAGCAAGAGAGCTGTGGCTCTTCCAACTCTACCAACGAGCCACAGATAGCTGACATCCTGGCAAGAGATGAGCTACCTCAGACCCTCCGTGGAGGATCCACATGGAACCCTGCAGAGAGTGGTGGGATAAGCAAGAGACCTATAACCACAGCCAATCAGTCAACCCAGGATAAGCCATTGAGACAGATACCAACGATCTTCAACACAACCTAAAGTAGTACAGAGGCCCCTAAGACCTCAATAATAAAGCAGCCTTAATACCTATCCTCCATGACTCATGGAACTGAGAGGAAGAGGGGGTGGAAAGTTTGTAAGAGCCATGGTGGAGGAGAATATCCAAAGACATGGCCTGCTCAGTAACCACATACAAAAGGGGTGTGGAACTGGGTTGACTCCTAGGTTATCCATAACCTCCTAACCCATGGACAGTTTGCCCAGGGAGGAGGATACCCAGCTGATTGTGGACAGGGAAGAGGGAAAGTAGGGAATTGGGGACACAAACATGTTATATGCTCATTCAGTGTCTGTAAATATGGATAATAAAGTTATATTTTATTTTTAAAAAGGGGGGGAGTAGTTAAAACCCTGAGATTCAGAGTAGCCTTGCAGCCCGTCTCTTTCTGGTATCACACACAAGGTTGACCCAAGAATATAGCTGTGAACACATAACTGTTGGCCTTCTAGACACCTTCAAACCATTGTTTATTTGCTGATTTGCATGACTGAGACTCTGTACAATTATAGGCAAAAAAGTCAATAATATCAATTTACTTAATAAGCAAATGACTGGTCTCATGCCTTCAAAATTCATTCAAAAAGTGTAATGCCTCTTGTGTCTCCAAGGTAATTGAAAGCTAATTTAAGGGAGAAAATAAAGTTGATATGGAACAGCAATGCACAAAGGGGAAAAGACAAAGCAGGAAATGAAGAGCATTCCTGAGAGAGGAAGACAGAGGTATTAAAGACTAGAGGCCCACTAAAGGGCCACGATGAGAGGAGGAATACAGAGACATTCTTCCTGGTTTGTTAAATAAGGAGAAGCATACCAAAAGCATTGGAGAGGAAAAGAAAACCAGAAGTGACTAGCAGTCTTCTGAGGCTATTTCAAATATGGATGTATCTATTGGGTAGAATAGGATCCCTGTCTAATTCCATTGACAGGCACTAGGCATAAAGTGACTAGGTACTAGGAACCCAATTCCCAAGAAATAAAAGAGGACCAAAATAGTAAATATTTAACATAAGAAATTGATATTTGGTTGTTTGAGAAATGGTCTTACTAGGAAGCTTAGCATTACATGGGCTGGGACTCATGATCTCTAGGCCTTGGCCACTCAAGAGCTGAAATCCCATGCATGTGCAATTATGCCCTGCTTTTAGAAATTACTGCTTAATGAAAGTAGAAGCAAACAGGAAGGAGAGATGACTTGAGAGAAAAGTATCAGGAATTACCAGATGTGGAGCAAACTCTTGATATATTTTATCAAAGTCCTTTGAAACCTCATGAGTGGCCAGCCTGCAATAAACAGTATTCACAAGGAAAGATAAATGACTGTGCCATTTCAGTTGAGATTGAATATTTAGCTCACAATGTCTTCCACAGTGCTGGAACATAATACGTGAAACTCAATGAAAGGAAATTTGGGAGGCAGACAAGTAAATCTGTGTCTCATTTATATGCATGCTACACTTGAGCCCAAGAAAAGGATAAATTCTGCAAGTGCTGAAATGACAGAGAGGTGTAAGGACCCAGGCTGTCTCTCTGGCATGACTTCCTTAACATGGCTTTTCACTACAGAGGTTGCAATGCATGAATAGAAATTCTGGTAGGAAGTGACTTTCAAGGACACATTTCAAATTCCTTAGGAGAATGCTAACATTGGATTGCTATGTGGAAAACCATCACATTTATAAACTACAGCTCCAACCTCTGAGCCATGTCTAACATCTGTTCTTCATAGTTACCCTTTTTATCAGTCTTTTTCTCTTAGCCCTTTCATATCTCCACTCCTTCATCAGTCTCTGTGGTCACTGGTGATCCCTGCCATTTTGCGTTTCTGCCCCTCCATTCATGTGAAAACATGCAGTCCTTATCTGCATATTAGCTTCTCCTTCCCATAAACCCAACCAAAAGTCCAGTGAGACAATTTTTAAATGTACTCATAAAATGTTCCAGTAAACACAAGATGAGCACACAAAACCCAATTTGGAAAATGACAATTCCTATAATGCTTCCTTAAAAGTTTAAATTCAAAAACACAGCATGCACTGTGGCCCCAAGGCTCAATTGTTGAACAAGGCAGCATGGCTCCATAGAGAAAAATGATCCATTTCATTGGTATCACAAGGATTGCCTGTGTTTTTCTGTGAGTCTGTCTTTGACTTGATGCCATGAAGAACAACACCACCAACAAAAAATACCCTGTCATTTTCTGTGAGTTTTTCCCCAGGACTACTTCCTTCAGTAAATGTATTTTATTCTTCATAGTATAGGAATATGAAGGATTCATATCCATTAGTTATAGAAAATTCTGATTTTTTATGCAATTGCACAACCTATTAAATTTATATACAATAAATACAGAAAAAGAAGGGCAAGACTGTAATGTGTAAAGGTGATAATAGTTCTTGAATTATTTAATATTCTCCTTCTTGTCCTCATATAGTTAAGATAATGATGTAAAAACACAAGCATATATATTTTTTAATCCCAGATCAATTCTTAACAGCTGGGTACTTTGTTCCAGTGACTTGATCTCTCAGTATTGCTGAATATCCTGTTGATAATAACATACTCCAAAGGAAACCATGAGGTTTTTTTTTTTTTTAACCTGGTCAATCCAAACTTCCACACAGTATGACAAGAGTTGACAGGTGTCTCCAAAGACAAATATAGACTAAGGGATGATTTCCATGGCAGAGAGTGAAAAACCCTGACCAAATAGTACCCAGGGTTTCATGACCTAAGATGTGATGAGTGATAAAAGTATAAGGGATGGGCAGAGCAAGAAATGGAATAGAGCTGATCAAAGAGGGTGAAGAAAAGGTTTATGGGCAGACAGCAAGTGTGAGAGTGTACTCCCAAGACTGAAACAGCAGATGCAGGAGGACAAGTCAGGTGCTTTTGCAATGGTAGAGAAACAGGAAGTGTGAGTCAGTCACCTTCAGAAAAGCTCCAGAGCCACTGTGCCAAGGCTGAGATGGCAAAACATGATAGGTAAGAAGGAAGTTTCCTACAGGCTGTGACAGTAACCAGATGAGCATGCTTATCCCAGCCTATTAGACAAGGTGCCTGTGCCCTAGGTTGAGACCTGGAAGGAGACTTGAAGTCTCCTGGAACGTGAGGATACATTTACCCTCCATTCCAAAACTTTTACCAAGTTTTCAATCTAAACATTCCTTACCTGGGCTGCTTTTGGAGTACTAGATAATTCTTACTATTGAATGCTCTTGAATCATTTCTAAGGAGTTTTGATTTAACTACTGACTTTATAAAAATATAAGTTTTAGATGACAAAAGTAGATTTATGTAAAATATCATGATTTATTTTATATTCTTGATATTGTTAATATGAGATAATAAGAAAACAAGATATAAGCTTTTTACATCTTGCCCATATTTGAATAATTTCTTGGCATTTCAATTTTTGAAATAATGTACAGCAATATTTATAAGAACTTTTTAATACACAATGAATACATGCACAGAATTTAGCTCTTTTAAAAGCATGTATTATGCTTAAGATTTTTAAAAGCATGTGCCATGACTAAAAAAACATATTGGTGGATCTAAATGAGGAACTACTATAAATAGAAAACTCTAAATCTAAATCTGTTATTCAAAAAATATGACATATTAAAGAATGACAGTGAATATTTTTTGTGAATATTTAAGAAAATAAAATACTTAACATATAAAATATATTGAAAATATTTAGGGGGTGGAGATATGGCTCAGTAATTAGACAATTGCCTACAAAACCTTATGACCCATGTTTGATTCTCCAGTACCCACACAAAGCAAGATGACAAAATGACACATATATCTGGAGTTTATTTGTAGTGGCTGGAGGCCCTGGCACACCCATTCACTCATATTCTCTCTCTTTCTCTCTCTCCTTGCAAATAAATAAATAAAATGTTTTAAAAATAAGAAATAATTTCAATCTGAAATATGTAAGCAGCACAATTTGCGGAGATTTTTTTTTGTGTGTGTGTGTGTTTTTGTTTTTTGTTTTTTTTTTTTTTTAGGTAGCGTCTCACTAGGTAGCCTGGCTGGACTGAAACTTGCAATGCTCCCTCAGTTGCCTGGATTGGGATTACAAGCAAATGCTACAATGCCTAGAAAATTTAATTATTTAATTAACATAGTGTTTTGTTTAAAAAATAGTAACTGTCATGAAAAATTCCAAAATATCTCTATATTCAAAATTATACCTATAAAATAATTGTTCACTCATAAGGATTTAGAGATATATCTCTATGTGTAATATTCATTCTTACAGAAACTGTCACATTCATCTAAAATAGTACTTAATATTACTTAAATAACTTAAATAAGTGATAATATCTATGTAATTTCAAATTAGCTGATTCATAAAACTAATTCTATAAACTATTCATAAAACCAATTATTACATCAGACACAATAACAAAAACATACAACTAAATTATATAGCATTTAGATAGTCTTCCTAGCAGTTTTCTCCTTATAATATATTTAGTCAAATAAATAAAAATTTTTAAAATTATAAAAACTTCTTAAAAGCAGTTGCAATAATTTAGTGTATTGTAATTAATGTTACCAAAGATTATTGAATATGGAGATTTATGATTTCAACCAACAGAAAAGGCAAGGAAACTTTTTAAAACCATGCTGAATAAAGTTGACATATGACTTCCTAATAGATTTTTAATTAATCAGCACTTCTTCACATTTAATACAAGCTAAAACATAAGCATACTTTTATTTTTTTCTAACTCTTGATCATAAAATGGTTAATTCCATTGTTCAAAAGCTTAGCTTAATTCACATTGAGCTTAAGGACTTTTAAAATTTAAATGATCGAGGCAGAGCATCATGGCGGACTAGTAGCAGCCTTGCCAGGACTCTCTTCAAAAAGGTTTGATTCTTCAGCTGGGACCCAAACCCAGGACCCCAGCTGGCCTTGAACCCAAACCTACCATCTCCCCAACTCCACTCTAGCCAGCCGGGGGGTCAGGTCTCCCCATCTGCTTTCTACTCGGTAGAGGAACAAAGAGCTGCCCATCCCCCACTCCTAGCTCAGCTCCCACCGGCTCTTGACAGCCTGGCTGAGAACTGAACTGCTCCCTCCCGGCCCCCCTCAGCCCCTCTCCAGCAATTCTTGGGCACACTTCTCCCTAAGACCCCCCTCCACATACACAGGCAATCGCTCCGCGGGCAAACTGAATGAGCCCTGCTGAGCACTCCAGTCAGCAGCTGCAGGGTGGGGCCAGTCTTCAGACACCCGGGAACCTAAGCCAGGGCTTGGAGAACAAAAGCGGCTTCTGCGGGCAATGGGGACCACGCACCACGACCCTGTAGTGATGCTTGGGCACACCTGAGACCCCTCCCAATAGACAGGCGATTGCATCCCATGGGCAAGCTGAACTAGAGCGGTTAGGTTTCCAGAGCTCGCAGGACCCTCAGGCACATGGGAACCTAACCCAGGGCTGGGAGGACAAAAGCGGCTTCTGCTGGCAGTAGGGACCACACGCCACTGACCCTCCAGCGATTCTTGGGCACACTTCCCCAGAGACCCCTCCTAATACACAGGCTATCACGTTCCGCGGGCAAGCTGAAATAGCATGCAGGACTGCAGCTGGGGGGGGGGGTAGGCCTCAGGCACCAAGGGGGAACCTCTGCCAATCCTGGGTGGGCAAAGGTGGCTCCAGATAGGAGGGCACAGTCAGGTGGGAGATCACTGGGCCCTATAGTTGGAGTGCTGGAACTGTGTTTCTACTCCAGCTTACCATCTGGGAGCAGGGTGATCCAGATGGGTAAAAATCTAAGCCTCGCTGGGCACAGAACTCCAGAACAGGAAAGACCTTCATTTAAGATCAAACCTGGTGATCTTCCCATTGGAAGCAAAGCAGGCTGAACAGCACCCCCCAGGGTGCCTGAGTCCCACTCACCTACCTAGACATGGGAAGAAATCAAAGGAAAAAACCCACAGAAATCAAAGACGGAACTCCCCAACCCAGGAACCCTAGTCCCTTTATGGAACAGGAGACTGGCAAAGAAACAGAGGCAACACATACAGAATCGCAAAGAGAGAGCAATATGACTCCTGACCACAACTGCAATGCAAATATGAAGCAGATAATGGCTGATATGGAAATTATGAGAAAAGACATGATTGAAATGAAGGTATCCAACTCAAGCATAGTCTCCAGAATCAATTCAATGGAAAGAAATATGAATGAATTCAGAAACACATTAAGTGAATTGAAAATTAATCAGTTAAAAGAGGAGCTAGACAAACAAATGATTAAATTTGATGAGGACCTAAAAAAAATTAAAAATGATTATCAGGAATCTCAAGCAAAAACAAAAATAGATTGGAAATTAGATCTCACCAAAGAATTGGAGTCTATAAACAAAGCTATAGCAGAAACAAATAATGAAAATGAGGTGTTAAAAACCTCCCTTGAATCAATCAGTACCAGAGTTGATAATTTGGAGGACAGACTTTCAGAAGTAGAAGACAAATCAGAAGGAATTAATAAGGATGTCATAGGTTTCAATAAATTCAAGAAATCAAGTGAGCAAAACTTGAGGGATCTATGGGATACAATAAAGAGGACCAATATTAGAATCATGGGGATCCCGGAGGGAGAAGAAGTCGAGGCTAAGGGCATAGGAAATATCTTCAACAGAATTATTCAAGAAAACTTTCCATATCTAACAAGAGAAAGCCCACTCAACTTTCAAGGGGCCCAGAGGACTCCAAACAGACAGGACATGAAGAGGAACTCTCCAAGACACATCTTAATTAAGATGCCTAACATAGAAAGCAAAGAGAAAATACTCAAAGCTGCTAGAGA